>JACXGJ010000011.1:246942-285190 GCA_016801105.1 Esox niger | reverse complement strand
AAGAAAGGCCTAAATGACCCTTGTATGGGTTGTTCCAACATATGGTCAATGGTCCTATCCCTCAAGCCTGTGACAGTTACATGGGCAACTCCTAGCAGGAGGAATAGACAGGACGTGTGTTCTATCTATACACCTGTGCTCAAGAGTTAATTAGTACCTCTGTGTTCTGTTGAGTTTCTCAAGCCTACTTTCTCTCACTCTGGATGAAGATGGACCCATTCATCCAGGTTCTTCCATGCCAAGAAACAAAAACATCATCATACATTTACAAGTACAAATACCTTTTTTTCCAATAACATCCTTTTGGAAAAATTTGTGCGTTCTTAACGTTCCATTAAAAATGGAAATGGAAATTTTGAGTTCTATGAAAGACGCCAACCGTTTGTTCAACTCAATGTCTGGTATCCAGAACGTTGGTTGATTAACTGAATTCCCATTCATTTAAGCAGTTAAGACCAATTAAACCACTTCTGCTCATGTGCAAGGTACAATAGACAGGAAGAATTAGGCTTCAATGTTGTAGTTAACTTGCAGTTTAATCGACAGTAGACAAATCTGAAAAGTGTAGCTATGTGTTTCACATAATGATGGCTAGCGATAGATCTCAATAATAACTGGGGCTTCTAAACCTACAGTAGCCATGTAAGCAGTCAGGTTTATCACAGCAATTGTTTGTAAAGCAGGAAGCAAAGCACAAAGCAATAGAATGAATGTACTTCTTTGCTGTCTTGACCTGGAAGAAAGTGCTGTGGCCCAAATGCAACTACTCAATGACTCTTCAAAAATAAACAGCTGATGCAGTTCCAACCGTCTCTGAAATCATCGTTGTTAACCTAAACCGGTTTCAAAGAAGTATGGCTCAATATCATCATGTTAGGGGTGGGACTGGGTGCAGGAAGTAGCAATTCAACTGTTACACTATCAAAATCCTAAATGACATACTCAGGAAACCTACCTCAATCGATTTAAACCCAGACTAATTCATATAGCCTTATATGGAAGTGAGGTGTGACCTGTTAACCAATCGAGATTAAAAACAAATAGGAGAAACATGCCGTGACATTGTGATTGTTGAATTGGCAAAATATTCCCTGTAATACAAAGAAACACACCAAATAATGTATACCAGGCTGAATTGGGCCAAAATAAATATTTAATCAATATCCAAAATAGAGCCATCAAATTGTGGAAGCACATGAGAACAAAGCAACCATCACAACTACAACTACAAAGACTTGAAATGCCAAGAAATGTATTGAGAAAAGTCCCGTCATTCAGAGAGTGCTGAGGCTAACTTCACAAACCAGTATCAAATAAATTCAGACAATCTGATCAAACCAAAGCATTACCAAACTCGAAATAACTATAGATTAAAAAAATTATCTAAAAGTTTACTTTAACGCTACGGTGAGCTCTTATGTATTTGGACAGTAAAACATTAGTTTGATTTGGCTCTGTATTCCAGTATTTGGATTTGAAATGATGCCCTAAAACTATGGAAAAAACATGCTGATATTTGGAAAAGGGTGAATTTGTTATGGACACAGATTTCCATGAATTAAAGATAGTTTTTACTTTATCCCCATAGCTTTTATATAATTTGAAATGTGATGGAATTTAGAACAAAACAACTAACAATGTTTCACTGTCCAAATACTTTTGGAGTTCCCTGTAAGTGGATCTAAAAAGGCTGCACACAGTGGCAGAATACTGATAATGGGCAGACTCAGCCTGGTCACAGAGGCTGGCTGTCCAGAGCGGACAAGCTATAATCACTCTGCTCCCAGGTTGAGGTGGATGCCAAGCTGCATTTCTTTTCACAATGTGCAATATCAATACCTCACAAAATATTTTTTTCCAAAACTATCAGTCAATGCGCATAATTCAAAACAAGAAAAGAAAAGAAAAGAAAAAAACGTTATATGTATTCAGTGACAAAATGTATTTAGGAAACCTTCTGCCAGAACTTGATGGACAGCCAAATGAGACATTGAACATGTGAAAAACAACAATAACAAGCCATTTGTATTTCTGCGTTCAGCCCTGTGTTTAGATTTTAGTACATTCCAGACTGGCATACTACTATATATTTCCATTACAATTGCTGAACACCATTCCCACTATTCTTGCTATTGGTCTTATCGTTGTTATTTAACATACATTTTGAGAAGGTATATAATCTAACAGTCCTTGTTTATAAACTCATCTGAACTGAATACAAATGAGACAGAGAAAAAGAGAGACACACAGAGGGAGAAGGAAGGAGAAATGTGAACTGTCTCTACTCAAAAAGGTACCCAGGGGAGGGTTTTGGACACACGGACAATTTTCCTTCAGCTCTCTTAAAGCTGGTCGTGGCCCTGTCTCTGTCACTCAGATTGGTGTGTGTGTGTATATGTGTGTGTGTGTGTGCTAGCAGTCTGTCGCTAATTAACGGGGGATCTGGTGGCCTGTTGGTTCAAGTCCTCTCCACCCCAGCCAAAGTCGTCGTTGCCCTGGCCACGGCCTATGTCAGCTGTCAGTCAGGCCAAGAGCCCCGCCACTCTCTTCCTGTTCGGGGGGGGGGGGCAGTTAATCCTCCTTTGCCCAGTGCGGAGTAGGCAGGCTGTTATTAGCATAGTCGTGGTATGGTAGCTCAGCACTCCATTCTCCAAAAGCCTGACTAATTGCTTGGAGGCCCCAGGACTAGCACAGTAGAGGACGCCAGAGGGACTCTCTGGGGGTGGGAACTTTCAAATCTTCTGGTAACTTCTTATCCTGGCATATGATCCGGTCTCACTGCCGAGAAAATTAACAGGGTAGCGTACTCCTTGTCTCGTTGTTGAATAAAACAAATTCTCTCTCTTTTTACCTCGCTCTCTCTCATTGTGTAAGAATGTGCTGTGTCTGTGCATTTCTTTCACGTCCTTCGTTTCTCTCTATTTCTCGTCTCGCCCCATCTTTCTCACTTTCTCTGTAGCCGTTCGGTGTAAACCATGCAGAATAATGCGCTGTTATTTTCTTAATGGAACACTAGATCAAGCGCCATGACTTTCTCGGGGGGAGGGCGAGTTAGACAGTCAAGGGCCACTGTCCTGCGAAATATATACTCTGTTCTGTCATTACAGGACAGGGGACGCCTCTTGACAGGACTTGACAGCGCAGGGCGGCACAGATACTAGACAACATTGTTCACGGAAAGACCAATACAGAAAAAGAGAACACAATTTATAATGCATTTGTGTGGACGCACCTGTGCCCACATACATACAACACCTAAAGCAAAAACTGAAAAATACCCTTTCCACTTCGTGGTCAAGAAGGTGTGTTCAACGGGATTCTCATGATCTGGGTGTGAACTCCATATCAAATGAGTTTGACTGAAAGGCCTCCCTAGCCACAGAGCATTAGATTTACAAAGACACGTGACATATCTGATTAGGCTCCTGGGTCTCCACAGACCACACAAAGACCAGTGGCAGAGTCCTGACCTTGTGTTCGAGAAAGAGGGCTGCGGAGACAGGGGACTGATTATCTGAACGGCATGGAAGAGAGGTCGTCGGGAATCGAGGGACGGTGGGATTGAGGGAGAGATCGAGAGTGCCAATCAGACTGCAGCCCACCGCTCTCTGCAGAGGGAGGGGAGGTGGGAACGAACACGCACACGCTGGTTGCCTTTCATTCTTCCATCCCTCCATCCCTCCGCTGGGGCTCCCCCAGGACTGCTACTGTACAAACACAGCCCAAAGCCAGGCCGTGTTCATTCATATTGATGTGCCTTCGCAAACAGGCCTTTTTAACTGTCCGATTTATGCATTCCATGTGTTTGTGCATGCATGCGTGTGTGTGTGTGTGTGTGTGTGTGTGTGTGTGTGCGTGTGTGTGTGTGTGGTAGATGTGCCGATGATTTCACAGACTGCTTGCTGACTTTGAGAGTGAAATCCCTTATGCATTAGCTTTAGGCTACAAGCATGAGAATCTTTTCAGAGCGCGCGTGTGTGTGTGTGTGTGTGTGTGTGTGTGTATGTGTGTGTGTCAGGGGATGTAAACAGTATGTGTTCGAGGAGCATGTTAGGAGCCAGGGCTAGGGTTCTGTGTGGGTATGTATGTGCGTTTGTGTTGTCGGGCAAGACAGAGTAATGAGACAGCACACGCCTTTATTACTGAACGCTCCTTCTGTTGAAGCTCTGAAACACATGTCACATGTCAGACTGTGGAGGGAGGAAGGGGAAAGGCAGGAGAGAAAAAGAGGGAGGAGAGAAGAAAAAGAGGAACAGAGACAAACTGTTATTCCCCTGATCCCCACACTGCCCGGTTCGCTGTTCCTTCTTCAGGGACACACGCACTCAAACAGACAATTCATTTGAAGCCACTTATCAAACACGCAACCAAAAAGCATTGAGGTATACGTGGGCAGGGCAAAAGTTCAAGAAGACTTACCTTTTCAAGGCCACTGACATTTGGCCAACCCTCCCGTAACTATTAGGCAACGTTGTCAATCCGTTGCTGTGGGAAAATGAGCGCTCATGACTGTTTCTGCTCAGTCTCATTCACTGCCAGAGGAGAAGCTCTATTAGCAGAGAACGAGGGTTGTAAAAGATCTCAATACCTTTCTCTCCATTCTCCTCTCCTTTTCCTCTCTTTTAATGCTTCTTCCCTCCATTCTTTATCATCCTTGGGGTGCCAGTCTCTTTCATTTAACATCTATCTTTGACTTTGAACGAATATACGTCCAGACTAATTGGCTTTCCCTCCATCTCTCTCTCTCTCTCCCTCTCTGTCCCTCTCGATCACTCTCCTTTGTGCCTTGTCTCTTCTCTCTCTTATTTCTTTCTCAAGGCTGTCAATGGGTGAGGTGAGGGTGAGGTGGATGTCATATTGTTGTGGAAGTTTTTGCAAGACTGTGTCTAACTACGGTATTTCCCTTGTAGTACACTGCCAGCAAACAGAGTTTAAAGGAGCACCGTTCACTCCCAGCCATACAAACGCGCCTTCAACTTTCATGTCAAGCACAGAGCAGATCCCGACAGCAAGAAAGGTATGGGCGACAAAGAGTTTAAACCCACTAACAAAACTGCTACAACTTTGAAAGGAATCAAGGCGAAACACATCATCAAGCGTAACCTTTTTTTTTGCTGAACAATGGTTAGGGAATGTTCAAAATCTCCGAAGTGGAAAGGGTCATGCTTAAATAGTTTTCAGTCAGCGGGACGTTTTAGTATTGTTACCCCTTGGTCCAAGGGAGGGTCAAAAAAATCTGTTGGCCCTTATTCCTTGTCCTCTGCTAGGTACGAGATATCAAGAGCATCGACAGTGTAGTTTCAATAACCCAATCCATAGAATATATAGGCTTCAATTCCAAAGGAGCAAAGGTCAATTTTAATAGCTTGCCACTGCTGTAAATGATTTTAATGAAAACAATGGAGCTATTTATCAGATACTGACCTCCCAAGGCCAGATTTTAGTCATTTCCTCTCTAGCCTATAGATAAACTTCAATGAAAAGACTGCTGCGGTATAATCAATCAGAGATGGACGCGCTGACGGAAATTCGAGAGGGACCACGCTATCATTGTACAGCAGCTCTGCTCGTTTGGCAGACGAAATGATAAGTTACCATATAGTCTCTCAGCAGTCCATCCCCTGGCTCTGTATGTCAGTGTCAGTGAATAACTAGCGTGTTACATTGAAACCAAGGCTCCAGCAGGTGCGATGAAAGGTATGTTTTATACATTTTAGCTTTTCTAAATGGCAAAATAAGATAGGCCTAACCCCTAGTTTGGATTTAGAAAACAAATCAATGGACCGTATAAAGCAATTAATAAAAAAGCTGCGAAATGTATGCTATGCCTTAGACTGTTCTGTGTACCCACACCTTTCTGGCTGGAAATACAGTATGGCTATAAAACAAAGAACAGCCTCTAAACTGTTTATTTAAGGTGACTCTGATCTGTCCTATGAGTGTGTGTAAATGGTAGTTGCGTTTTCTGCAATCCAGTCCATGCAAACCTTATTATTTCGGCTGTTGTTTTTTATAAGGGCCTACTTTTAAATAACGGACAATGCTTTGCAGCACTGGACCAGCAAACAAAATGTCGAATGGTCAAAAGTTCGAAATTCGGGATCCAACAAGTGGAACAACCTGCCGTGACACACTTGAGGAAAGCACTTAGCCTTAAAAGCTTCTGTATGTCCCTCTGGACAATAGCATTGTCTAAATCACTCAAACGGAAATATACTGTAAATAGCTGTGAAGATAGACGGTGGCGCATTTATAATAAACACTACACATAGAAAGGAATGTCAGACAGCCATTATGGCACTTAAGTCCTCAACTCCAGTCCTGTTGTGAAACTGGAGGGGCATTGTTTCGACCCCTACACTAAGACATCAGCTTATAGGGGAATTCCACCATATATCAGCTATTTAATGTCCTAATTACTAATGTAAGCAATGACACGTTGGTGTCATTAATATATAACCTCTCATCAATAGTAGAACACAGGAGTATCGACCTCCTGCCTGAAAGCGTTAACATGACTGCAAGAGGTACGAGAAACATTTGCCTACATGTACTTCAGAGAAAAGCAGTTCATGTATTGTAAAAAGCAGATAGGCCTTCCCCACTTGAAAATAAACTTGTTTTTGCGTTTTTTATAAAACATATCTGGAGAGGTTTGAAATTTCTAATAAATAGTGGTTTTCAATCCCACATTTTATTTTTTAAGGGCTTTTCAAAGTTAAGGTCAACATGAGCATTGAAAAAAAATATCATTTTCAAATGAAACATTTTATTTCATTGTCATGCTTAACAGTTTGAAATGATTTGTTTCACAATTGCTAACTACACTACACTAAAACTGTTTTGTGAACAATATACAGAAAATGACTTTACTAATTCCAGAAGGAACACCATTTATCCCAACCAATAAGTACACATATCTACCTTTTTCACACAAATCTGTGTTCCATTCACGTTTGGAATGATGGCCCAATGAAATGGGCCACAGGTACGCTCACATGTTTTGGAATGATGGAAGACAACATCTGAGAGAGGAAGAGGAAGAATGAGAGAATGTGGATGAGGGTGAGCAAAAAGAAGAAGAATGATCTATAATGTTATTTCTGATACTGTACCTGACCGTGTATGGGATGTGGTATGACAATGAGGGAATTACTTTTCTGTACTCAGAATCGGAAATTTAAAAACACTTCTTCCCTTTTGTGCTACATTTAAAGTGTTGCTGAGTTCCAGTGCAAAATCCATCAGAAAATGAACTATAATGTCATTTTTTGTGTATTTGTTCTCAACATATTTTTAGACGTATGTTACAGTCTACAATATCGTGCTAAGTGCAACATTCATGGGGAAGTCTGGAACAAATTATATTTATAGATTGATTAATACTTTTCTATAGTGTTCAGAATTTCTCTAATCCAATGTACATTGGGTATTCTGCATTGTCATATTTGATGCTTGTGTGTGAATTTTTGTTTCATTGATGTGCCAGATGGGTTTGATTATGTTTTCTGGGATTTGGTAAATATGGTGTGAGTTTCAAGACGTCTGTTGGCAGCTTTGAGGAACTGTAGTAAATGTTTTAGTTGTTGTGAAAACCTATACAAATCTGGGCTCCGCCCTCACCAGTGGGTGAACCAATCATGTTCCTTCTTCCCCCTGGGAAGAGCAACCTTCCCTATATGATAAAATGACTCTGCCAACCTGTATCTGGACTCTGGCTAGAATGTGGAAGAATTTAAATGCAAGTGGCATCATCAGCTTGGTGTGTACAGTGAGTTGACAGAAGCGACACGGTGACCTGACAGTGACTCTTTGACCTTTACGTAGCGCAGTGTGACCTGGAGATGATGATTAGGGCTGCTACGGGGTCAGTGGAGGTTCACTGTTTAATGTTGCCTAGCTAATGACTTTGGTGACCACATGGATGTGTGTTTGTGTGTGTGTGTGTGTGTGTGTGTGTGTGTGTGCGCGCACCTGCATGTGTGTACTCTTGTTCCTAAGTGATGGTGCGTCTCTGTATAAGTGTGTGTGTGTGTGTGTGTGTGTGTGTGTGTATGACAGTGTGTGTCCACCTGGGTAGAAGGAGCCTCTCTCAGCCCGTGTAACACAACCAGACACTGAACGGGACACGGATGGTTTTATAATTAGCCTATTACAGACTTTTTATTTTTTTTAAGTGAACGCGAGGAGTGAGGTAATATTTTTTTACTCTGGTAATTAATTTGATACAGGAGCAGCACCAGCAAAAGCCAAGGACTATTCGTTCCATGGAGTAGAAGTGGGTGGCTGCATCATTGTAAAAAAATATATATAATTACCAATAAAGAACCAAAAACAATAGCATGGTTTTGGGGGTATTTTTTAGGTAAATAATATGGTAATCGCTCAACCGTGCCCTTCACAATTGTCACCATCTTGCACCACATCCAAGAGTCTCAGACTACTCACTTTAACCAAATGCTTAGACGCACCCACGGACATTGGTTTCTTCTCCACAAGGACCCTGCATCCAAACACCAAACACCTCACACAGGACACCTCTGTAGCAGCTGATAACCTTACTGAATATCTCCCTGATTGGCTCCCAAAAAAAATGGGTTGGGTCCAAGCCGGAACATAACTACTAAAGCATCATCTGGAAAGTACTTCACTGTCCAAAATTATCCACAAACAGTACGCCCTTCGACATTTTATTTCATTTTGAGATCTCTTAAACGACTGCAACGGAATGAGTCTCAGAATGAAATATGTAGCGAACGATAGTGTAGCAGGAGATTAAAGTTTTTGTCATCAGACAACTATTCTCTCAGATCTACAAAACGCCAAAAGAAACAAACTGCTGCAGTTCAACCGGTCGACTATTTTCTTTTTCAAGATTGCACCTTTTCCACCCACACACACCGTTTTCTGAGAGACAGATTGGAAAGCATGCCCTAATGACTCTACTTCAAGTTACGCCCAAACACTAACTTAAACACGTACCGGTTCTGCCTTGAGTCAAACTTAAAATGAAATACTGTACACCTACTCTGAACTTTCTTGCTCTAGCACACGCACGTGCACTCTCTCACACACACACACACTCGCACGCATGCACACATGAAACAAGTCAGCCCCGTCTAGAGATAAAATTTGCTTTCCAATCAATCCAAGCCACACACATAAACAAACTAAATAAGCCATTGCATCCTCATGAAATATGCCTGAGTTCCTCATCCATAATGATCAGACACACTTCATAAATAAGCCATACATTACTCATCAGTAAGGCATCTGTGACCACATGTGAAGGGAGGGAAGGAAAGTGCATTACCTGGAAGAGAAGAGAGAGAAAGAGATATTAGACGGATCTGGTTTGCATTGGCATAGAAAGTGCGTGACGGGTAGAGAATGGTGAATTCAATGTCAGGAAACAAATATTGTATGAAAAAGAGTTGCTCAGTCTCATCTGGCCCAGAACAACATTTCCTGGTGCTTCGCATGTATCGAACTGAACCGTGTTCATCTGCTGGTTCAGTCCAAAAAGTCTGCGTTGTCGACAACTGCTCACTCTCTGGTTATGACGGTCTATGTCACATGATTTCTAAAGGTCGTTATTAACCTTTTTATCCTGCATTACCATTATCGCCTGCCGTCCGCTCCACTCCCAGCAGTCACCGCACATTAGCTTTGTCGATGTTTGATTGGTGCGTGTCTGACCTTTTGCAACATGAACATTGTTTTAAATGTAATGACGTTTAAAGTAACCGCCCACTGCTTTTATGAAATATAATATTACCTATAATTGGTATACATGTAAATTTTCATTACATGAGGACGTGTAATGTTCCATCCAGAATCATTGTGATCAATGATTTTGAATCACAGCTTTTCTGTTCAGGGATAGTTTACTTTGCAAACCGTAATCACACGATGACACGGGTGTAAAAGAGTCTTAAAACGAATTCATGTGAACGGATTGCTGATTTGACAATTGCAGATCAGGAAAATGCCTGACAAATTCAGCTGCCACTCTGGTGACCCCCCTCCCCCTGTCCTTGTCCATTTGGTTATGCCTCCGATCTGGACTAGGTTTAAATAGACTCTGGGCTTAGCCCACATGCATTGAACTATTACAATTTGGACTCTTAATATGTTCACCCGGCACAGCCAGAAGAGGACTGGTCACCCCTCGGAGCCTGGTTCCTCTCAAGGTTTCTTCCTAAATTTGGCCCTCTTAGGGAGTTTTTCCTAGCCACTGAAGTTCATCACTATTGTTGTTTGCTCCCTGGGCTTTAAGGCCGGGTGTTTTATGAAAGCAATTTGTGACAACAACTGATGTCAAAAAGGCTTTATAAAATAAATTTGATTGGATTTGACAATTCATCCTTCCTTAGCTTGCTGAGTTGTCTATTCAAACTCCTCAGAATTGTCATCCTTCAGAGGATTTTTCCGGCATGATTTTAAAACTGATTTGAGTTAAAGGTGTTATAAACAGGATCTCTTTGTTTGTCTGGCATTGTTAAAGCCATGTCTGCATAATATGTCAATATCCACCTTTGTACTAAATAGATTTGGGATTTCTTTTTGCCATCAAAATCACATTGAAACATGAACAAAATGGGATTTTTACAGTTTAAAATGAAGTGTACTGCTTTTGTAACACACCTACCTTGCACACACTGGATATAAATCCAATGTGTAGCCTTGTTTAAAAGGATTATGAACGTTTAACAGATGATCGTTTTACTGGCTAGGCAGTCCCTTTAATTAGGTGGAAATGCTGTGTAAAGTCTGATAAAAACCTACAATAATTCAATATTAAAATGACCATTCAAGACAATGGCATTTTGCAAAGTACTGTATACAGATTGTCAGAAAATATTGCCTGAAATATCTGGCTGAGGTCAGACACAGGATGCTGACGCACAATAAAACGTGTTTTTATGCCAATAACGCCACACCTGTGTACAAACGCTTTTTCCCTCTTGCGTTAACTTTCAAGTGTTACTGAAATAGAGTGTAACCTCCCACCCACAAAATTCATTTGCCAGGTAATATAGGGAGTATAATGTATCAGTTTGAGTGAGAAATCTGGGTTTTAATCAATATGTTGTGAAATTTGAGTTTTTTAACAGTGTTGAGAAAATGCAGTACACATTCAGGAACTGTGTTAATATGAAGAAACCAGATAAAAGTACAGATGCATCATTTGGTAACAGAAAGACGGTTTGTGTTGTTTTTGACACCATTCTGTCACGGATACAAACCATGTGCATGGAGTTGTATGATGTTTCTTTAATTCGACATACATGTTGGGCTAAAAATCTGAGTCGCCACATCATTCTGTCGAGAGAAAATTGGCATGTTACAATGTTCAAAAGGATTTCTGTCATTGGGAAGACAAAGGGTAATGTGTGCTGTGATACACCAAACTCTGTTTCGTAAAGGGGTAGATTGAAGTTGAGGGAAAAAACCGCGAGAACATCACAGTGGAAGTGTATCTGCCTCCAGGTCTTCCCTTCAGAGGCCATTGATTACCTATTAGATATAGACCTTGGCCTCTCAGAGGAAATGAAAGAAGCTAACTAGCACTGAAGTATTCCAGGCTAATTTCATGCCACAGGGCTTCTACTGTACTTAGTCAATGATTGAGTGGAAAAACGGACTCCTTCATCTGGGTTTTGGTAAATGCATCCAGCCAATGTTACTTTATTGTGGTTTTAATATCAGACTGGCCTCTGCCCAGAACATAACTTATAGAGGGTCCAGGCTCAGAGCAATATGCTTTAAATTCTACGGCTTGTGTGTACAATGGATAACCAGTTGACCTGGCGCCCGCCAGTCTGTGAAGACAGTAGCGCATATCTGACTTCCAGAAACATCTTTGTGAAAATATTCATACTCAGAACAAATGCTGATTGTACAAACTGAACGCTCATGACACCTCTGACTTTCTTACCTCATTCCCTGGTTATCGTGCCAGGGAACAAAATGTCCCCTCTGAACTATAAGGTGTTGGGTATTCATGTATTGCATTTCAAAGAATTAGATGTTTCCTGTGTATTTAAAAGGTTGAAAGTCATGAAATCCCAAATATGACAGACTAAGAAACAAGTTAAAACAAGCTACTTACAAATTGTTCATATAGCTTTCTGTCACAAAAAACAAGCATGAGGGCGTAACTTTCACTGTACGTAGACTCTTAAGACTTAGAGAATGGTGACGTTAGTGGTTCTGTTGTATGATGGATGATACTGGTATAAAAATACTTTGAGAACTGCATTAAAACTGATATGGAAAAAAATTAGGTTACAGTTTTCCTGGATTGCTTGAATACCTTTGTCCATGCCGTATTTACGATTAACACATGGCTCCAAATGAAACACAGTTGTCCATAATGACAAATGTATAATGCACTGTAATTTAAAACAATCAAATACAAAATACAACTTGTCTCATGTAAAGTTATTCCAGTCAACTAATACACAAAGGCCCAGTAAATACTAACTCCAACTGTCAATATACTGATACAGTAATTACAGTTTGTACTTTAAAAGGCAAGTAAACATATATCACTGGGCTGTTTTCATTCTTCTATAAAATACTTTTACAAAATGTAACCAATGTAGAACATCATTTAAGAGCATAAAAATCTACATAAGTCATTAGCAAACAATTATTTCTGGATAACGTTTTTCTTTCAACAGTATTCACTCAGTTAATGTTTGGATTTATGTGATTTGTTGATTGCACGATCAAACTGAGATACAACAATTATATTTTTTCACAGCCTTTTAGTTCATACTGTATATAGGGCCCAGTAATTGTGGAGGGCACTGTATCTAATATATGCACAGCAAAAAACCTACATTGGTCTTATAACTTCATTTTAAATTGTTAAATGACCCATTGTACCCCCCCCCATCTTAAAACAATTCCATATTTTTGCTTAGCACAAATCGCAATCTAAGGGAAAAAGAAGGGCACTGACATCAGAGCGATTTATTAATGACCACTTCAGCACATTCATTAACTACGATTTGCATGAGAGTGTGTGTGTAAATAGCCTATTGTTGAATAATAACTTTAGGCCTTTTTACACAGGATTAGTGTTACTTGGGGAAATCGGGTAATGTAATTACATGCACAAACACAAATAAAAACACACAAAAAGGAAAGTAATAATTCGAGCTGAAAAACCCTACAGCCTTTTGGTTAATTTCAAGGTCCTATGATAACACTAGTCTGTCTGAATCCACATTTTTGTGTTTTTAAGAGAAATGTCAGTTTTACAGGTGAAATAAAATGTATGCTATAAAACAAGTGCCGTACCTATGAAAGGGCTGCCAGTATGCCTTAATCAACATTCACAGTGAAAGCTTTAGTTATTATAGCCTACTTTTCATGCCAAATACATCAGTAAAATATAGTGGAAGCCCTTGCTGTTAATAGATCGCAGAGCAGCATACCAACTGAGCTAATTAGGAAATGACTAGTTCCCTCTTATCCACAGCCTAAAAAATACAACACATCAAGTGCAAGAGCACAACTCATACTGTATCAACAGGCTGGAGGCAATTACGTTGTCTGCTGTGGATGCTGAAATAATTGTCATCCGACTTCCTCATTTGAAATATTATGACGACAAAGACTACACATTAAGGTCACGTGACCACAGCTGCGGGAAGATCTTTTAATCCAGGGGTGCTGAGAACAAACGGAAGGACGATGTCTGCCCATCGGCCACAGTAACGCTCTCCTGACAGATGACGTACGCCCATCAGCTGTCGGAACCCACGTCACACTCGCTGACGGCTAGTTCCCGCAGTTATGAAGGCGACTAGTTTACCAAATCACAAGACCAAGAAAATCCTAGGCCCAATTTGCTCCTTGGGAGGACTTGAAGTGACTAGCTGGCGTCAAGTTTAGAATTGGTTAACTAGACACGCTCAGAAAAAAATGTCGGCCATTAAAAAAACATATAAAACCCCACCAAGGAACGCAAGAATATCATTGTAACGTATTTTCGAATGGGTGCTAAATGGGTTTGCAGTAAGCATAAAATATTATTGCAACTTGTGTTCTGAATGCCAAACAGATAACGGTTGGAGGTGGTTGGGTGTCGCTATGACACCAAAGCCAGCTGGATGGAGAAGATTGTGAGAAGGTTGTGGGGAGGTTGTGAGTAACCGTGCGATGGTCAAATGTTTTCATGTCCAGAGGACTGAGGCTCCGGATAAAAGAGGGTCTTTACTGATCTTATCATGATGCATGGATTCCCTCCGAGTTCCATCCAATCTCACAACCACTTTGTTCACTCAGGCTATTGGCCACCTTACAGCTAGAGCTGACAAATATGGAAATAGACAAATCATTACACACACAAACACATTTTTTTCTATCGAGAACTCCTCAAAAAATGTCCCATTCGAAATCCTGTTGTTTCACCCCTACAAAAACTGTACACTTAACGCAACCTTGCATTAAAACACACACACACACACGCACACGCAAACACACACAGACACTCACTCTGATGCTTATTAACTCAGTTTCCCAAACAAATTACTGTGCAGGAATAAGTACATCTGGGACCAGGGCTCCATGGGGGATGCCAGAGCATGGGGTGACAGCATGCCAGAGAATTATGGATGCAAAAGAGATGGATCCACAGCTGCCAAGACCCGTCACACAAATAGCACGGGTGTGGACTGCCAAATTAGCCGGCCGTCTGTGCCAAAAGAAGGGGAAAAATACAGGGAATAAAAGGTGTGTGGTGTGTGTATATATATCCTTAACCTTATATATATCCTTAACCCTTATATATATATATGTACAAATAAAAGGTTACGGTTCAAGTGGAGTGTAGACCCTGGCCATTTCCCAGCATGCACATGTGCAAAGTAAGCATAAACACATACCTGGACGGGTATTCAAACACAAACACTGGTGTTTTTCTCTCACATGCAAAACACACAATGGGTCCGTTCGCAGTGCTACACAGGTAACGTCAGGTTGAAGAACTGAACAACAAGTAAAAAGGATTTTCTCGGAGAATATCTTTTTTCCATCAAGAATCATTTATTTTGTCTGACATGGCATGATATTTTTGAAAATGTAACGTGTAATATGGCAGTAGGGTGTGAATGCCATTTGGGCACAAATATTGATTGAACAACCATCATAATTTCAGGCAGAAGGTAGCCTAGTGTTTAGACAGTCTGACCAGAACTGAAAGGTTACTGGATCCCTGACAGTGTGAAAACCCCAGATGTTCTGTCTCGGAACAAGCCAAGTTAAGTTGCTCACCGTTCATTCCTATAAATAAAAAAGGGGTTCTTAGCCAAATTGCCATTTAAAATAATATCAAAGTACACTTATTTAGCACACAAATAGTAAGCTTATAGTCCATTATCATCCCAGTACAACTCAGGGTAATTTACAATTTATAAGGCCACAGATGAAAAGATACAGATGAGGTAAGGTTTGATGGATTGACAGGGTGTTGAAAGGGCACACAGATGATGGTGAAGCTCAATCATTTTCAAGTGTGTAATTCGGGTGACAAAGACGAGTGATGACTGGCAGCTGTATTAACGAATAATAACAATCCAGCTTCTATCCATAACAATCTCGTCATGTATCTTAGGTTAGCCCACCCACGCTGGATATCAGAGTGGCTGGCTAAAGTGCAGGTGTCAACATCTGACTGTAAGATCAGAGTGGCGACATTTTAAATATGTCGCGAGGCGTGACCAATTGTGTCTTTCTGCGATTCATCAATCAAACATCTTGTGTTGGCTATTCATTTCCACAGCCTCTCTGTAACAAAGCTAACGTATTCAGTTTCATAAAACATGATGAGTAACCCGGGAATGCAGTTTAATCGGTTCAGTGAGGTTAAGCAAGGGCCTAAACTGTGAGTGAAGTGATTTTGGTGTAAAGGAAATATATAAAAATTCCAAGTGAATTATGAAGTCTGCAAACATGCAGTAGGTCTAATGTGGGTGGTGAATACTGGAGATGAAAAAAGCTATATGAACATTATTTACTCTCATTACCATTTAAATTTATCTGGCAAAATCACTGCAGTCCCTTTATATTTTGGCGCTCGTCTAAGCTCACAGAATCTATTAATAAGACTGTATTCCCAAGCTAGTCTAATAGCTAGTATGTTTAATGACCCCATATACATTAAGAGTGGGTTGATAAATGCATAGCCTACTAATATTTGATTGATGGATGTTGTAAATGGAGATTGGATGTATCATGCATCAGAATATATCCAAACATCATAGAGAACCAAATCTAGATCAGCAACAAATCAGCCAGACAAGATCTATTTTAACCACATGCCAGTAAAATAATGGTAGATCCATTTCATGTGATGTTGTAGCCTTTATTAGACAGGTTACTACCAACATGACAAAAAGTCAAACAAATAAAGCCACAGTCTGACATTCATTACAGATGCCAAACGTGCTTTCCATTTCAGTGAAGGAGACAGAGAATGTAACTTGTCATAATAACTTAGTAACTACATGAAACATTTCTTTATGACAAAATTCTTACATCATTATAACAAGATACCATGGCGTTATAACATAAAACATATGCATCCCTGGCTCAGGACCTCTGTGTTCCCCCGTAGGGGCTGGTCATATGTAGACGTTTTATCCCCTCAGCAATACGTCTGATACCGAAGTAAATTGCCTGGGATCCCTCTGAAGACACGCACAGGCAGCCAGAGCAGAGACGTGACTGTGCACCTGGCTGGAGGATGAGAGGGTGAGTCAGGCTGCTGTATGGATCCAGGCATTGGCTCCCCAGCCACTCCCAGAGGGCACACAGGTGTCAGGACTAGAGCGGCACTGAGCACTCTCCTACAGTACACAGTAACTAATCAGCGGCATGGCTAGATGGCGAGCTGGATAATTATCACTGCAGTGGTTCGCTTTTATCAAAACGGGTCGATAAGGTCCCAGTCCTACTCAACATGTGTGTGGTGGGGGGGGGGCGGCGCTCATGTGTGCTCTTTGTACATTTGTGCATTCCTTCCTACATGCCTCTGTGTGCGTGTGTGTGTGTGTGTGTGTGTATCCGTGTGAGTACATTCCCTCACCAGGTGATACCTCACACAGGAGGTGGATTTTGGGATTCACATCTAACTGTGCATTTATTTGATCGACAATGGTCTCGGCAGATACAGGTCCGTATGGGACATTAATGAGACGGGCGATTACAATTTGATAGACTGTCCAGTTGGGAGGACATTCTGGGAGGAGATGGTGGATGATGATTAAGCAAATGACTTTGACCCCTAACGTTGTGAGATCAAATCCATGTAGAGATGAAGGAAAAAGTGGTGTCCGAACCTTAAGCCTTACCTTAAACATTGTTAATTCCCTTCTCATAAAACCTAACTTTAATCACAAACCAACTTTCTTCAGAGTCCATGCTAATCTTCCCTGTATCATTCATAACCATCCTTGTGTGGAGACCATGCTAAGCTTCCCTGTAACATACTTTCCTCAAATTCACATTTAGACGTTTGCTTTCACATCACATAAAGACATTTGCTTCCATTTCAACCGAAGACCTTTATCTCCCTGGGGACAAACAACAAAATACTAAAGGGCGACTGAGTGATCACGTTGTCCTAACAGTAGTGCCAATTCTGTGTATTTGTGTGTGCACATTAAGACTTGATGATTACAGGGAAAACAGACTGACACCAAGATCTCTATTATGGCTGTGCCCTGTGTAAACAGGTTTACACATTCAGTTTAAGCACACAAACTAAAATATTTAAAACATAGAACATTTCAAAACATACAGAGACCTACAATTCAAAAGAAACAATAAAAAATAACATCCTATTGCTCCTCCAATTTTGAAATGGGCAAGGGTCACCTGTGTTAAACTAAGTTGGATCTGCAGTTTGTTCCACGAAGTATGAAGGAACTGAAGGTAGTCCTAGTGAACACTGGACACTACTGGAGTCACTTATGTAATCCACATCTGTGATCTGGTTTTGTAATAACTAAGTCTAGTGGAAATTAGCGATTATATATACAGTGGGGAGAAGAAGTATTTGATACACTGCTGATTTTGCAGGTTTTCCTACTTACAACGCATCCAGAGGTTTTTGTCATAGGTACACTTCAACTGTGAGAGACGGAATCTAAAAATAAAATCCAGAAAATCACATTGTATGATTTTTTTATAATTAATTTGCTTTTTATTGCATGACATAAGTATTCGATACATCAGAAAAGCAGAACTTAATATTTGGTACAGAAACCTTTGTTTGCAATTACAGAGATCATACGTGTCCTGTAGGTTTGCACACATTGCAGCAGGGATTTTGGCCCACTCCTCAATACAGACCGTCTCCAGATCCTTCAGGTTTCAGTGTGTTACTAAGGGTTTTCTTTGAGACTGTGGTCCCAGCTCTCTTCAGGTCATTGACCAGGTCCTGTCGTGTAGTTCTGGGCTGATCCCTCACCTTCCTCATTATCATTGATGCCCCACGAGGTGAGATCTTGCATGGAGCCCCAGACCGAGGGAGATTGACCGTCATCTTAAACTTCCATTTTCTAATAATTGTGCCAACAGTTGTTGCCTTCTCACCAAGCTGCTTGCCTATTGTCCTGTAGCCCATCCCAGCCTTGTGCAGGTCTACAATTGTATCCCTGATGTCCTTACACAGCTCTCTGGTCAAGCCATTGTGGAGAGGTTGGAGTCTGTTTGATTAAGTGTGTGGACAGGTGTCTTTTATACAAGTAACGGAATCAAACAGTTGCAGTTAATACAGGTAATAAGTGGAGAACAGGAGGGCTTCTTAAAGAAAAACTAAAAGGTCTTTGAGAGCCAGAACTCTTACTGGTTGGTATGTGATCAAATACTTATGTCATGCAATAAAATGCAAATTAATTATTTAAAAATCATACAATGTGCAGCAAATACTTGTTCTCCCCACAGTATATGGAAGTATTAAAATAAGTGCTTAATTAAATCAAGAAAGCATGTTGCTCACACTCCACAGAAAGACGCCCACCCACATGTTGATGTAGTATATAGTGATGTTAGTCATCTGTTAAAAACATGAGTGCACAAAGGTAAATAACATCCAGTGGTATTAATCTGGATGCTGCAGCATGCATAAAGATAATATCACCATAATCTAAAATGAACATAAAAGTAGCCAGCACAATCTATCTTTTATAAGCCTTGTATCTATAAAAGAACCCTTTCTTGAATTGTAACTTTTTTCCCCCAATTAAGTAGCATTTTTGTTAAAAATCGCCTATCATTCAACCACACCCATAAGTATTTATTTGCAGAGACCTGTTCAATCACTATATTCTACATCAAAATGTGGGTCGGCCATCTTTCTGTGCAGTGTGAGCAACATGCTTTACAATCCAAGCTTGTAATTACAAATGTATTTTTAACAGAGTAAGGACTAGAAAACAGACTAGAAAACAAAAGTAATATTACAGAACCCTGAGGGACGCCATTGAGTAACTCCAACGGCTCGGACCTGACCCTGTTAACCATGACGGCCTGAGTTCTATCTTTAAGAAACTCATTAAACCATTGGCAGGCATCAGTGCCCAGTCCTGTACATGACAGCTAACTCAAAAAGAAAGCATGGTTTACTGTGTCAAAAGCATATGCAGAAAACGCAGCACAGTGCTTTCTATCATCTCAGGCCTTTGCAATATCATTTACAACAAGCATAGTGGCTGTAGTGGTACTGTTTAGGTCTAAAACCAGATTGGTTGATGCAAAGAATCCTATTAGAAGAACAAAAGGATTGTAACTGCATCTTTACTAAAGACTCTAGAATCTAGAAGACAAGGGAATCAGGAGATGGGCGATAATTATACACACTTCAGTAAGTACGAGTCAGCGCCTTAGGGTTTTATGGTATCTATTGCATGCAGGGCAGCTAGGACCTCTGCTTCAGTAAATTGCAGGATCACCATTTTCCAGGGTAACTAACAGTTGAAAGCAAGAAGAAAAATGTACTGAATGGCCAGGATCACACTGGCCACTTTTCCTTTCAAATAAAAAAAGCTGAGATAAAGTGCTCATTAAATGCATCACGGATGTCATTTTCTTTCACAAAAAATACAGGAGTAAATTTGCTTGGGAAAAGAGGCAGCGGAATTCCCCCATTTCAAGGGGTTAACAGATTTCCAGAATGTAGCAGAATCTCCAGCAGAGTCTGTCATAGCACTTAAGAAGTAGTAAGATGTTGCCTTTTTGACAGCTGCCATGCATTTATTTCTCAATTGCCTAAAAGCATATTGATGGGTGGTATTTGGTAATGCCCAGTAGAGTAGAATAATGCCCAGTAGAGTTTTTAACATTGGGACAGCTTGGGTTTGTCATCTGCTGAGTTAGATTAACCTCAGTACTGATGTCTTTAAATGGATCAGAATAGCCAATCCAGGTTTAAGTCTCCCAAAATCAGTAATTCAGAGTTTGCCTATTCAGAAGTAAATTGTGCATTATTACCAAGTACCAAGTTAAAAACTAGACATTCATACTGCTTTGGAATGGTGGTTGACATGGACACAGACACATTTATGCCGCACTTTACATAAACTATGATACTGCCAACTTTACCAACTCTATTAGCTCTATAAATATTGGATCCAGTCAAAAGAACATCTGAATCAGGCACAGAAACACACAGCCACGATTCAGATACAGTCAGTATGTTAACATTTGATCGTGAGGCAGTATTTCAATAAAGTCCAACTTTTGGATCAGGCTTTGGATCATTGAAATGCATTATTCCAGTACTATTGCTATGGGAGTTCATATCAGGTGGCGCATCTAAGGTAGTACCTGTAGCTACGCTGGATGAGTAATACATGGTTTTGGAGCTTTAGACAGAGTTACATTTTATGGGGACAAGGTGACTACTAACAACACCTCTCTGCATGCTGGTGGAACTGGTAATACAATAACCAAGGAACTGCATAAGGGCTGTTAACTCTAGTTTGTTCCATATTTGCAACTGCGGAACTAATAAAAGAATCTGGGAGAGGCATAGTGACACGTTGCGGGCGAGGATGCTAGAGTCCTACCTGTTAAGATGTAGTTTATCCCGGAAAAAGATCCAGACAGTCAATAAAAGCAGCAGAATTATCCACAAACGGAATTTCCATCAAGCAGCAGTGTTCCTTGAGCCAGGTGTGTAATTAGTGGACATAAAAAAAATCACATCTGCTCAGCAGGGAAATGGAAAAGGATGGGAAATAACGCACCGCCTACCAGATTCCAGCGGTGTACTTATAATTGTTTTAAAATCCTCTCTCAATTCCTCATACCGCTGAAGTTTAATATCATTTGACCCAACATGGACAATGAGACAGCTGAGGCAGTGGAGCGTTTGCTAAGTAGTAGCGGTAGCATGGAATTTGTCAGAGATCTGAGCTCTTGGGTAACCGAAGGCCTACTCTGCTTTCCGGATTGAAACATTTTGGGCAATAGATGAGCCTGCAATGAGAATGGAAGGACTACAGACAGGTTTACTGGGTAAAAAGCGAGGACTCTCCTGGGTTGTCTGCAGTCCATGAGTTCTTCGTCCTCCTTGCTTAAAACAGATACTCTCCCTTGCAGCTCAGTGACTGTCTGGCTCAGGTACTGACAAGTTATACACTCAGGAGTGAAGCCAAGCCATGAGGGAACGGTGGTTTTGGGCCTGCAGGCTATCAGCAAGCAGTATGTTTTCATTTTTAAATATAAATATATCCTCAAACTACATCGTAAAAGGGAAATAAGTGTAGTTATATAAAAAAGGAAAAAATAAAAAGGGTCAAGTACAATTTTCTGAATTACACAGAAGACAGGAGTTGTAAATAATTAAGAGTTATTTAAAATGTCAAGATAAAACAGTAGAGGGCAAAACCATAAAATATGAGGAACCAAGCGGTTGGCTCCACTAAGCGCTTGCTCTGCAACTGCATGCGACAGCATGCGAGGGGCTTAGCCATGTGTGCATACCTTCCTTTGCGTCTGCATTTGCGCATATGCATGTGGCATTTGCCTGCATGCGTGTGTCATTTGCGTGTATGCACGTGTCATTTGCGTGTAGGCGCATGTCATTTGCGTGTATGCGCGTGTCATTTGCCTGCATGCGCGTGTCATTTGCCTGCATGCGTTTGTCATTTGCCTGCATGCGCGTGTCATTTGGGTGTATGCGTGTGTCATTTGCCTGCATGCGCGTGTCATTTGGGTGTATGCACATGTCATTTGCCTGCATGCGTGTTTCATTTGCCTGCATGCGCGTGTCATTTGGGTGTATGCACATGTCATTTGCCTGCATGCGCGTGTCATTTGCCTGCATGCGCGTGTCATTTGCGTGTATGCGCGTGTCATTCTAGCACGGTATGAACACTAAACACTATAATAATGACTGGAGGAAACAAAGGGCTCCTAGAGACAATCGGGGACACATCGATGCCCTACAAACCTCTCTCACTCGGGGGGCTGAAATAGGGAGGCAGAGGGGATGATGAGCCATTTCAGCTCCCTCCTCCCCAGAGTGGAGGCAGGGGTACGTGCGCAACCAACACACCAAACACACACACACACACACACACACACACAGGGACTGCGTGACTGTGTTATTGGGCTGGGAAAGAAAAGGAAATGCCCTCCAAGCATAATTACCATGGCTCTCCCCTGTGTTAGGCCATTATCACAGAATACGTCTGAAAATTGTGAAAGCTGTGATCAGCAGAACGAAAAAGAGAAAGGACGATAAAAAAGGAGGATGGAAAAGAGGAGTCTGAGCTGTTGAATATCTCTCTCTCCCTCTCCCTCTCTGCCCCCTCCCCCCAATTCCTTCCCTCCCTCTCCAGCTGTGAAAAGACAGTGATTAGCATAAAGGACACATTGTGTTAAAAAGAGGAAGCGTGCTCAGCTTGGGGATTTTAGCCATTTGTTTGTTTCTTCGCTTTGGCTGGGCTGCTTTTTAAAATACAGCAGAGGGCCAATTTGAATACCCTTTGGGGATGTCTTTAAATATCCTATCGTAACTTCAGCATGGTTTGGGTCCCACAGGGTGTATGACAACAAAACAGTAGTATCTCGATAATAACCCATTCTCCGCTCAGCTCTTTCTTCCTAACAATGACCACTAGATTGATGCAGTGAAGTGGTCTTCGAAACACATTAGAGCTCTGAAGGAAACTCACTGTGCGTGAAAACATTAGTACGCTGCCATTGGCGCACAGGCAAAAACTATGACCTAACACAAACTTAAAGTCTGACTGAAAAAAGCGAATATGTCAAATTCTTTACGAATTATTTTCTTTTTCTATCCTGAACAAATCCTAATATCCACCAGAAATGTTTCATTTTAGGCTTCCTATTATGTACTGTATCTACTGAAGGTTGTAGCCAACAAAGCTCACTCAGTAAGAGACATTCGCTCTTCTAGGCCAGCCCTGCTCACCTGGTCCCGCAAAAACTGCATCAACGCTAATGGCTACAAGGCATAGGAATCAGCTGGTAGCATAGCAACTCTAGCATAACAAAATTGATGGGTGTAGTAAATGTCATTTTACTACAACCCCAATATACTGTATGTCAACCCCAATATACAGTATGTTAATGTCATTGTGGATTGACAATGACATTCACATAGGGGCTTACACACAGGAACCGGCTGTCATGTCCTGGCTATGCCCCTAGCCATCTTTGCACTGGCTGGGGCCATAGTCAGGGCATGACCAAAAGAGGTGACTCTAGCCACCTCTATGTGTTTTGGTCTCCCCAATTGGAGGCAGGTGTTCGTTATTGCCTCCAATTGGGGAACCTATTTATGTTGAGTGTTTTACCACAGTAGTGTGGTTCATTTTGGTTTGTCAGCCGTAGGCTACAACACCCAGTCATCGTGTCTGCTTTGAGTTTGTATGTTTGTTTCTTTTGTTCCGTCATTAAAATAATGGATGTCTACCTCCACACCGTCTCTGCGCCCGTGTCCTTCCAGCACCATGACACCGGCAACCGCCGGCGGAATCGCTTCGTTTTTATTAATCATCGGCGGCAATTAGGGCGGCATGCAAAAAGGCAGAAATGTCGAGGGTTTTACTGGGGATTGAGACACTGATGTCATTCACGTTTTGGTCAACATCTACTCTGCCTTGTCATAGCGTTCAAGTATATTAATATTATAATTTCAGTCAGTAATATGTATAACTGAAACTAAACTGAATGTGAAATACCGGTTTGGTATGTGTTGTGATCCAAATTAATATAGTCTAGTTTAACCGCTAATGCAACTTTTTTGTGTGTAAAACTAAAAATGTAAACCCAAGAGTTTCCCCTGAACGGACCTTGGAGCTGTAATTATAGCAACGGATGCAGCCTTGCACATCTGTTGCAGCCTCGTAAAAATAGCAAATGACAAGCCAAACTTTGATGTGCCTTCATTCGTTAAGGGAATTACGGCCAATTCGTTTTGTTACTATCTTTAAAATTCTTGGACGTTGCGTAATTTTACTCCGGGTACTCTGACACCAGCATTATTAAATCCTCCATTGTTGCGATAGTGAAAAAAGCACAATCTCTGATTGGCAACTGGCCAGCGGCAAGAGGCAAAAGTTTACCGTGGTTAAGCTTCGGCGGCAGGATAAAATATCGTACGTGTTACCGTGGGCGACGGCCGCCTTGCCGCTGCCACGGACGCCAGGGTCAGAGGCAAAGTTGCCGTTGAGTATCCATTGAAAGTAATGGAGGAGGCAGCGGTTGCCGGTTCCGGTGTGTAAGCCCCTTCACTCTGCTGGGGGTCAATGTGGAGGTTCACATTCCACGGCCTCTTTCTCCCATGCCTTGCCATAACATCTCCATTGTTTGGGCAGAGATCTATCAACCTCTTTACTGCATCTATAAGAAAGGCCATAGGTCTGCTGAAATACAATCAGGTGGTGCACATAAACACACACAAAGTCACGCAGCTGCAATGTATCCTTGTCTCAGAGTCCTGCGTGAGGCCTGTGTGATAGGAAGCCACTGTAGTGGCTCTTAGAGAGCGGTGGGAGGGTGAACATAACACACAGATACGTGAAACTCACTTCTTGACCCAACGCTTTAAGTGTCCATGTCGCGCTACTCAGAAGCGTTTTTTTTAAGGAGCCATTAGTTAAGTTGGTGGAGGGATATAGGCCTAACGATTAGGTGCTCTTGTCACAGCCTTAACAATGGGAGTCAATGTTCCAAAGGTGGGAAGGCAGGCCGGCATGTTAAGTCCATAGAAACACTCATGCCTGGGAAATCATTATCCCCCGATGGCCGTCTCGCATGGACAATCCATTTCTTCTTCATAACAATTAGAGCACAATGGGAAAGGCCTCTTGATGAAAATGGCAGAGTTCGTTAAAAGAGGCCTCAAATGATACAAGCGATTCATTCGGGAAGTGCGAAGAGAGACACTCGCAACAAAACCCAATTGACCCCCAGTACGATTGAATGGCGCTGCAATCTGTCATGCGAGGGGTGGCGGCCGACCGATGGCGGAGGATTTCATTACAATAGGAACTAATGTGCGAAAGCAATTATTTCTGCTCCCATAATACAGCTCTCCGGCACAACGGTGACCTTTTGAGCGCCTGATTGTTAATTTTCTAACCATTCTCTCAGAGATGTGTCAAGAGAGATCCGCGCGTGCATGCGTGCGTGCGTGTGTGTGGTTATTCTTGTGTGCTTTATTAACATTACACCCCTCCCGCAAAATGAGCTGAGAAGAGCGGGAAAAGGTGCCCTTTAACCTCAGTGGATAAAAAGAGTGCAAATGAAAGAAATATGTGTACAGGGCAGTATACCAAATGAAATGTGTTCACTCTGTCATACTTTCCAGTGTTATAGTCTGAGTCCAATTCAGATAATGGTATACATCTAGTTTTATGATCCTTGTAAAATATCCTAGCTTAGGTTGAACAACCTCCTAAGAAGAACCTTGGAACTCCAAGAGCTCAAACATTAAATATGCAGTCCCCAAAAATGGTGTACTAAATCATACATGTGCTGATTTGTGCCCCATGTCATCAAAACTCATGAATATCATGGCTAATTGAGTTATGATAGTGCTTCCTCTAATAGATTATGAATGCATAAACAACGTTGTACACATCCAGCCCAAAATGGGACATTTAAAGAATGATTTTGCTCAGAAAGCATTATAAACCATAGCAGAATGATAGGGAGAATGCGCAAGAAAATGTGCACACACACACACACACACACACACACACCATATTCACATATGCTGGTGATGGTGGGAACTTAAGACTTGTTGAGATTTAGTCAGTGACCACCTCCCTCAACCCCAACACCAGCACACAGGGCAAAACGTAATTATTTGGGAGCTAGGTAGATATTTAACAATATTAGACCGGTAAGAATATAGTAGGACAGCGATAGAACCACTGCCGAACACACATAAACTCAACAGCAGAGGTGACAGCCTGGACTAACTGTTTGCCAGATAGCCAGTTGCGAGTGTAGATAAGGCACGCCGATATGAACACAAATCACAGCGTTGTGGTAAACCAGAGTAGATAAGGCACGCCGATATGTACACAAATCACAGCAATGTGGTAAACCAATCTCATTATAACAGTTGGAGCAACACAGAGGGAACTTCATAAAGGCAACAACAAACCCAGTGATTTGTAATAATCGGTATTAATTCACAGAATAAAGTGTTTGTGTACGTGTGTGTGTGGGTCTGTTTGTACGTTCACAACAACACCTTAAAATGCCCCAAGGTGTCTTAGGCCAATACACAACAGACCAACAATAAATAGATGAATTCAATAACAAATATTCTGTATTGCCAACTCCCTTAAACTCTAATGTCAATCAAGTCATACAGTGCACTAATAAATCCCAGCGGCAAAGAACAGCCTGTAATAGCTCCTTAAACACAGAGCAAGGAAAGTTACTAAAAATACATTTGTTTTCTATCATTCATTCCTGGCTAAAATTATTTTGGTTCCTTCCACAAAATTCAAAAGAAGTCTAACAGAATAATCAAACAGGTTGAGGAACTGTCTTCAATTGTCTTCATATACTGCCTGCCGTTAGCTGTTTGCTGTTAGCTACTTTGCCACCAGCAAACATTTGCCTATCTAGGTTAAACTCTGTATTTATGAGTTTATCAACATGATATTTTTGTCTTCATTCAACGTTTTCAAGATGAAATCTGCACAAGAACAGCTTACTCAACCTTGAACAGGCAAAGCTAAGTAGAATTTTGCCTTCTCATTGCTGTTGCAATTACTTTAACACAAAGGAGAACTATCCCCTTCTTGTAAAAACAGCAACATTAGAAGATTGGCTTCAAATGCAATTATCAGGTAAGAGTTATCTTAGTGTAAAACAGACAGAAAAGGTAGTAGTACCAGTGTTTGCTCCCCGCACAGTCCTCACAGCCAGGCAGTTTTCCCACGGTTACTGAAAAGAAATACTGTCAATCCGCTAAGAGATATTGTTTTCCATCTTGGCAAATACAATGTTAGGATGATACAATCTTAGGTTATACAGCAGACAATAGTTGAAGCATGTACACTAGCTGAAAAGAAGGGTTGGCATCTCAAATTGGACCTACTTAATGTTAGATCCCTTGCTTCGAAGACAAGCACAATCAATAAATAAATGAAAAATAAATATATAATGTATTAATTAAGTTATTAAATTTGATCATGAACTGAATGCAATTGGCCTGTATGAAACCTGGCTAAAGCCTGATGCTTTCACTGAATAAGGACTCTCCTCCTGGTTACACTAGTTATCATATCCTCTGTCCACCAAAGGGTGTAAATTAATATCTACGATGTCAAATGTAAATTTACATTCAAATAAATGAATGGGTTTCTATCTAGAAAGCAATGAATTACCTCTGACAAATCAAAGGTACGTTGTGGTGTTCCACAAGGCTCGGTTTTGAGAACAGTTGGGTTTTCACTTTATAGACACATTGCTTTGCTTTGCTTTGCTGTCAGATCTCATAACAAACATCTCTTCTCCCAAAAACTGAAGGACCACAGCATTAATCCAGACCCTGATCTCTCTTTTCATAATCATTAACAGTATTTTTTTTTTCAATTTCTGAAATATCCCATAAATAAGAAACATTTTGTAAAAAATATTGTTCAGAAAAGCTTATACATGCTTTTTGTTACCTCAATATTAAGACTATTATAATGCTCTGCTTTCTATTTACCCTGATAAGACTAAATACATTCACATTTTAATTTTTTTATTTATTTTTTTAACCAGGTAAGCCACACTGAGATAAAGAGGGAACAGGCTGAAAATAGCAGAACACAGAAGTTAGAGTACATAATCATAACATAAAACATAAATTACCATCGTTCCTAGTTAAAATTCAAAACATTTACAGCACTCTGTTTCAGTATCTATCATAGATTTGATTTTGGTCATAAAATCAATCAGAGTCACTAGATAATTACATTTTAAAATCTTTTGCAGCTCATTCCAGGTGGAAGGCGCACAGTACTGGAACACCTTTTTTCCTACTTTAGTACGAGTCCTAGGAACCGTCAACAAAATATAGTTAAGATAGCGCAAGCAATATTTATAATTTATCTGCTGGTCAAAGTAAGATCATAAATCACCTGGGAGCTTCCAAGGAAGGCTTTGTGAATAAAAATGTATCAATGGGTTTATATGCGTAGAGCTAGTGATGGCCAGCCCAGTATCGCATATAGGGTGGAGTGATGGGTTAGAGATTTAGAGTTCGTAACAAACCACAAAGCCCCATGGAATACAGTGTCAAGCATACATAATGAGGACATAGAGACATGCATGTACAATACATCACCATAATCTAATACAGGCAGAACGTCAGCATACCCAAGGAGCTTTTGTGCCTCATAAGAAAAACAAGATTTATTCCTGAAATAAAAACACAACATAAACCTCAGTTTTTAACCAAATGTAAAATATGTGCCGTGATGGAGAATGTCATTAAATAAAATCCCAAGATATTTTGATATTGATACAGACTTTTTATATTACCTTGCAATGTAATAGAAATGGAAGATCGATTGATTTTTTTCTTCGAGTTTCAAAATAACACGTATTTTGTCTAATCAGCATGTAGAACAAGTTTCAGCTGATAAAATCTTTGTTGAACCATACTGAAGGCAAACTTTAACTGAGAAAGGGCCGTCATTTGAGAGGGTGCCGAACAATAAATCACAGTATTGTCTGCATTGAAATTAAAGTTACCTTCATGCCTATGTTATTCATGTAAATTGTAAAGAAGACTGGTCCCCAAACCCATCCCTGAAGTACACCCTTTAACACATTCACAGGCTATGAGGTGAGACTAGATTTCAAACCATAAGACAGCTTCTATTGATAAGCCTACATACAGTACAAGAGCCTTTGCTTCATCATTTCATGATCCACCGTATCAGAAGCCTTTGATAGGTTGATGAAGAGGGCGGAACAGTGGTGCCCCGTGTCAAGAGAGACAATAAAATAATGCATTACTTTAAGTTCTGCTTTAATTGTGCTGTGTAGTTTTCTAAAACCAGATAGATAAACTGAAAATAAACTGATCTCATTTGTAAGTAAAAAATCTTTCAGCTAAGCTGGAAGCACCGGTGAAAGGAGGCAGCCAGGAAGGCCGGGGAAGAGATCCAGCAACAAAGCCGAGGAACAGTCTACATCAACTCCGGTGCAACATGTGCCGGAGACAACGCACGATCCAGCCAGACGCCAAGGCAGACCAGCAGATCCAGGACCAAGGCAGAGACAGGCTGTTTGGTCTGATTCGTATCATGTACGGCTAAACCGGGCAGTGTCACAGGCAGCTAGAAAAGGTGAATTTTCAGGAGAATCCAAACTAAATTGTGCCGATTAGTGAAATAACAGTTAATTAAACAGTAAAAAAGACACACTTGCATGTATACGGTAGGGAGGATTTTGACTAACTTTAGACAGACACTGACAGTGTCACCATCTTGGATTTTGATTAAATACCACTGCTATGATATTAACCTTAACATTCTATTACAATGCTCCAGTATTAGCGGCTGTAAACTGGCTGCCTGTGAAGGCTAAGGCTGATTTTAAAGTTCGACCAACAAAGCAGTACTTGGACTTGCTCCTACTAACCTCACGGAATTGGTCCAGCCAGACATACGCATACATACGCTAAGATCACAAGATGCATGCCTCCTTACTGTACTATAGAATTCTTAAACTTCAGCTGGTCACAGGGCTTTGTTTCGTAGAGCTTCATTATTGTGGAATAATCTGCCAATTCATGTGAGATCAGCAGACTCAGTCTCAACATTCAAGTGTCTACTAAAGACTTATCTTCTGTAAAGCCAATTGTCCCAGGGGTGAGAAGGTGAACGGAAGGTCACTGGATTTGCAAACCGTTCTAGCTGTTTTTGCTAGGCAGGCTCCCCTCTCCGCTGGGATGCCCTCTCTCCATGCCATCTCTGAAGTTCATGTGATGGGAGTGAACTCTGGGCAATACTCAGCCTTGTCTCATGGTGATTGAAGATATGTTGATTTCCTGTCGATGGTCTGGTACTTTTACGTATTGGATGGAGTTTCTTCCTGCCTGGTTGATCCTGTCAGGGGGGGACAATTTGGGCCAGTGTCTCCAGACCAAAGTAGTCCAAAGGCACAGCCAGAAGAGGAGTGGCCAGCTCTCAGAGTCCAGCTCCTCTCTAGATTTCTTCCTACATTCCAACACTATTTGGAAGTTTATCCTTGCCACTGTGCATATAATTTTCTTGTTCTTCCTTGCTCTTTGCGGTTTTAGACTGGACATTTGTAACAGCACTTTATGACAATTGCTGATGTAAAACATTGCTTTATAAAATGTATTTGATTGAATGATCTTGGGTGCTTGTAGCCAGTTTATAAGTTACACCCAAGTTACTCCCATTTTTTCCCCAGAACAGCCCAAACCCATTGTGGAATCAAATCTACAAGGTATCGGAAATGTTTCACATTGACGTTGGTCCGTGCGGACTCTATAGCATTCATCCTGTTCATTACGCATTCATCCTGCAAACAGCCCATTCCATCTCAACACAAAGATCCTTCCAGAAGTATACACACGTGATGAATGGTGGCTGCAGACATGAATGGTGCACCTTGACATCACTGGTTTGACAACTTTAAAAGGCAGACCATCCTGGTCTGCAAGCGCAACCAACTAGCGGAGTCACTGCCTAACAGCATTACTCAACAAACATAATACCAGTATAGACCCGCGCTGACCGGCATACCACAGCATGGACCAGCTTGACATTGATGCTGGTATATGCAATTTCCTTCAGCATGGCATTCAGAGGCTCACGCACAAATGAAAACAAGAGCATTAACAGTTCACTCATTAAAGTCAAACCCCCTTGAAGACAAATTCTGTTTGTGTATGCTCTCTTCTTGTTTAATGTTTGTTATAGGCATTTCTGCAGGCCCGTCTGGCCTCCTTTTCTCTCTTCTTTTTCTGGTTTACCGCTTGTCATAATGCCCGCCTGCTTGTCCAAGAGACTGTTCTGTCAGTTAATTATTCATCCGCCCCTCATCAGTCGCTCCCCTCTCCTTTTTGGAAGAGGAGGACAAATTTAATTGAATTATTCAGAGATTAATCAGGACTATTTTGAGAACATGCCTTGTCATTGGGTCTGATTTGGTGGGGAAGAGATGCTTTTGAGTTTATTAAGTAAGAAAGTAACGCTGGCAATCTAACAGTTGTGATACTACTATTATTCAGTGGTTTTCTTGATTGCTACATTAAGACACTTAGCAATAATGAAACTGTAGTCTAGTTAATTTCCATTATAACCTGATGAGCAGCACTAACAAGTTGCATGTTTTTATGCAGGTAGTTTTCTTTGTTTCATCTATTTATATCTTTAAGAGTCTTAGTGAATTTACAAATAACATTTGTTATTTTGCCCAACTGTGTTTCAGTTGGCCTGCAAGTCAACAGTTTTGAAAAAGTTAATTCCGGTTGAACAAAAGTGGTAAAGCAATCAAGGTTCAATGTTTAATGAACTCTTTCCCACTCAAAATTGGCTAGAAACTATATTACAGATCATTATCAATTTACTGATTTAAATGCTGCATTTCTAAATGAAGGAGCCATTTGGGTTAAGTGCCTTTTTCAGCTTGGGATTCGGAACAGTTACCAGTTGCTCTAATCGCACATTTTTCACAATAAGATCCAAATGATCCTAACCACATGATAAAATGTGACTACAACTGAGATATAGCATCGATAATGCATAAATGTGAGCAAATTGTGCTGGACAGAACTAGCCAGTGGATGAAGCTTGGATGGTCCCCATATATAGGGCAATACTGGGTACAATAATGAAAGTCACTTGGAGAAGAACAGTTGCCTGTGTGAAGTCTCTTTCACACTCAAAGCACAGTCAGATCTCAACCAGACCCTGCCAGTTAGACCCGCTCTTTGTCCTGTTGAAGCCCACGCAAAACAGAGGCAGACCCGTCACATCAGCACCAGAACATCGAGAACAGTGGAAAAAGAAAGGAAAAAAGGCTACTCTCTAAAGAGTGAAAGCTTTGTAAAAGGACCTCATTTAAAAGTGCTGTGATTTGAAGCGCCCTCTCGTTTGCTTTGTCCTCTGGGCTAAATAAATAGTTTGTCTCCTTTTTCTAAAACAAAACTTTTGTCAACTACATCAGTGGAAATGAACTGTAGCAATTAAAATTAAGCAGAATACATGCGAAGAGCAAAACATCGCCAGTGCCATGAAAAGTTATATCCAGTATTCATAAAAATACCGCGTGTTTTTGGAATAAAGTCGGGAGGAATTGACCAACGAGACTGTAGATTAATTTCAAAATAACCTACAGACAACATTCCAAAAGATTTTCAGCACAGTCCATTTCATTATTTATACAGATTAGCATAAGCTTTCTGTCTTTAGACGATAGCTAGACTAGGGCCATCATTTGGGATACATTTTCCTGCCTATCAAACCCTCAATTATTGTTCATGGTCCCTAAAGAGAAGGTGTCCTACCTGAATGACTGCAGACCAGTAGCATGCACCTCAGTCATCATAAAATTACTTTAGAGCCCATCTGAAAACTACCGTTGATACCTCCTTCACCACGGGAGTTGGCCTACAGAAACAGGTTTGTAAATAACGCCATCAACATGGGCCAACGCTATATTCTACAACAACCCAAAGTACGTACAAAAAATGTTTGTGGACTTTTGCTCGGCATTCAACAAACCAACATCCAAGGACAACTTTGAAAGGGCGATCAGGGCACACATGAACATCCTCGTCCTTAACACTGGACCTAATCCAACTTGCCACAAACATTGAAATTGTAGTTATTTAAAGTAGTTCTTATCCTGAGCGACACACACACACACACACACACTCACACATACACACACACACACACACACACACACACACACACACACACACACACACACACACGCTTGACTGCATACATTGTGTGCCTGTACAGTTCAGATCTTACCCATCAGAGCCTCTTTCCCCTTACAGTAGATTGTATCACCGTTTGGTATGGCAACTGCGCCGCTATAGTAACCTATACGGGTTATATTCTATTATTGGGCCATTTTCATGGCAATCACACAGATTTAGATTTTTTTGGTCCTATACAAGCTTCTACTGTGTCTGTGCAACCAGCCCATTGTGTTTGAACTGGAGAGAAACTTGAACCCTGAGAAGGGTGAAGAATTGGAAGCCATCTGTCTATCAGCTAATAATAACCATCTTAATGGCTGGCTATCAAAAGGCTTCTGATTAACATACGTTTGACACTGAGACCAGAGGGCGAAATCGGTAGCTGTTGTATATGGGTGAGCACTCCAATAAGAGGAGAGCGCCACTGATTATAACCCAATCACAGCAGTAGGCTGAAGGAACACTCCTCCCATGCAGTCACTGACAGCTGAATAAGCCAACTCATCGCTGAACATCCTGCACCGTGTGAGTGACATGAGAATGCCTGGTTTTCAGGAACATTCTCAGATTGCGGAAAATTACATTACATAACTGTATCGTATTCCTGTCTGGGAAAACTCTACAACACTCTGTAACTGTAATATTCTAGTAATTGGAATGCGGAAGAAAAAAAGGCCATGATTGACAACATGGTAAATAAAACGGCACAAATTTCATCTAGATTTCTTCGTATTCCACTTTGAGTAACTCAATCACCACGCTTCCCTTCCCCTAGAGTGGTGGATCCTTGCAAATAGCGAGTTATAAGTAACCTCTTTTATGCATGAATATGGACTGATTGCTGATTGGACAATTGTCCAAAATACATTTTGTATCTGTGCAGAGGCGGATCACATTTAAGGGAGTAGTTTGTAACAGCTGTGAACAAATGTTTGACATGATTTATTCAACCGAGTTTTGAATTTTCTTTGTAGAGAGTTTTATCTGCAAATTGGGTTGGTGATTTAGCTGTTCTGGTTTGTAGACGTCTTGTGTGTGAGTGTGTTGGTGTGGTACTACTACCCATCGTCAAGCCACGAGGGTTTGAGAGAGTTTTCTGTTGGGCAAACGTGTGCTTAGCATAGGACATCGTTTGTGAACGCAATGAGGAATAAGTTGAATAACTGTTTTGAAGAAACATAATAATGTTGTGTTCATTAGGTTATAATGGAGATCAACTTGACCCATTTAATTTAAATTATCTTAGTAATGAATTAAAAACATAATTATTTGCATATTTTGTTAACATATGGGCTATAAGAACATGACTTAGTCTTAACTTGTTGTTTACAAAGCATGTGACAAATATCACTTGATTTTCAATCGACCATCACATCCACAAAGAACAGTGTAACAGTTTAGAACGTACTACAAGCTAACTCCACAGCTAGCTTGCAATCAGGTTGGTACCTTGTATCGCTCATTGACAAGGACAGCAGTCAAATGTGTTGCATAGCAGTGTGGGTCCAGGCAAACAGCCAGTGGAGGAAGCTAAACTGTTAGCAACACAATGCTAACTACATGCAGCTGGTGGCCTAAACAGGGTGGAGCCTAGACAGGAAGTGCCCAGGATCTGTCTCTGTGTACTACTGACCCAAACTGTCTGGTAGAAATTATCATTACAGTGCAACAGCCATTCATAGAACACGCTATTTAAAGACCCTACGGGACAATTGTGGAGAGTAAGTGGCTACATCCTTAATTTACTCTTACATACACATAAACACACCCACACATACTTACAACTACACACATGTACATTCCCAAATTGTACACAGGATGTTAGTAATTGAGCGAAACCTATGTTTACCTCATATGCTTTATTTTGGGGAATGTTTAGTTTGCCAGAGAGTCACTTTTGTGTAAAAAAATGGCAAATTCCAAACAGCGCACAAAACACAAGGACCTTCAAACCTCACGGCTCAAAGTTCCCCTCTGTTTTGTCATTGCAACCCTCTGACCAGGTGGGCGCAATTAACGACGAGGTAGAAAAAGAAAACCAGGATCCTCCTGACCTCGTAAGGAAAGAGTAAAATCCCCCTGACAATAGGGATACCGCCACAAATTCCTCAGGACAAAGCGCAATAAGTCCCTTTCCCACCACAAAAAACAGATCCCACGACCACATCCCTAGGTTCCTGCCGCCGCAAAGAAGATGCAAGTTGCCCCGGATAAAAAGAACAGGCGGAGCGCACTCCCCCCCCAACCCCCCCGACCCTGAGTAATGAAAACAATTAACAGCTCTAATTACGATCCTAAATCAGCGCTCAACATGCTGCCCATTGATTTGATAGACTGCCTGAGTTACGATGAGCTCAAATCGAATGGCCCTCCACATAAAATACTTTACTGCGGGCCTGTCGGGTACTGGCAGCCACTCACAGGGTAAATAAATCCTAGGGAATATGGTGCACCTACAAAGCCAGTGCATCCTGGCTGTAACCTCAAGGGTCCTAGAGGACATTGGAGTATGCCTGGGTTGTGTGGTCGGCTGCACCAATAGCACAGTAACTGATTTGCATTTGGTATCGCATTTTTAAATCACTCAGTACGACTAACCAATGGGGTCCCTGGAACAGAAAGCATACCCGGATGGTATACGTGCAGTCAGTGTCCAAACAACTTATTACGCACAAGAAAGTAGTTCCTAATCAGTAAGCCTGCAGAGATGTGATTTACTGGGAAGTTTCTGCAAGCCAAACGCTGAATAATACCGAAAGTGAATAGATAGCTAAAGTCCTGGCGTGTTTAAAATATGAGTGTCATTTTTAATAAGTGAATGTAGCGCAATCTGCTAAAAATCAAATGAACAGACCAAAAATTGTGGAATGAACCAGGCAGGGGGGAAATAAATCTCAGGAAAAAAAATCTGTTTAGACCAGTTCGGGGGGGGAATAGGAAAGAGGCATCAATGTTTAACGTGCCATCAGCAAGATGTTATTAAAAAACGACAGTGTTTTATTAAACAGATAACGCGTGGAGAACAAGATAAAATGATTGAGTACAAGGCTTTTTTCATTTTGTGCTTCAGAGACTGGAGGAGTAGAAAGATAGAGAAAGATGCAGGGAGCTGAGCAACAAAATAGTCCATTCAACATGGTGGTTGTGGTAGCAGAGCGAGGAATTCTTTTTTTCCCTCTATTGCGGAGATGTTGCAATGACAGGGGAAGTGTTAACAGCCATGGTACAGTGGCATAACAATAAGAGACATGGCAGAGATAGGGTCCTGACGAAACCTCCCAGACTCACGAGACAAATGAAAAATGCCCCCCCCGCCCACACCCACACCCACACCCACACCCACACACACACACACTACTGATATTGTCACAACACGTACACAGGGCCACGCAAACAGACCAGCATACACAGACGGTTCCCACCAGGTTAGTCCTCACCCACTCAGCCTGACTTCCCGTTCGCTGACCACACGGGCCTGACAACCAACACGGACGTAAACGGGAAAACGGAACTCAAACTGGCACGGTGGCGCCGGGGTAACAATGTCTCGCTCATCTCAAAGAGATGACTGGCCTACAGGGACTTTTCCCAGACACTACCGGTGAACAGTCAAGAGCATCCTGACCGGATATCACAGCCCAGTAAGGTGACCATTTTGTACACGGCCTCAAGGCCCTTTATCGGCTGGGGTTCTCTGAGAGGCTCGGAGACGGTTAGCATCTGCAAGCCATCAGGCTGCGTAACACCTGACCACCAACACTAACCTCACTCCAATGCATTCAGTCAGGAGCACACTTACACATACAAACAGAAAGACATACTCAGTCAACGCAAATAAATATTCTGCTCCACACTACAATTACCAGTGCTGATACTATGTCTCGCAGCTATTAGTGTCAATGTTGTTAGAACTGTTTATTTTGTATTAACTGTTTTAATTCATTTTATATGCCTGAGACTGTACTATGTGTAGGATAGACATTAGGAGTGTGTTTGTAGGGTGGAGTTTGCAAATGATTGTAGCAAGCTGGTGAAAACAACCAGTGGCAACAACGGGTCACCTCTGAGGGACTAATTCAGAGTTTCCTCTTCCGTGTCTCCCCCATGTAATACATGAAACACTTACTAGACAGGGTGGGGGGGGGGTGTTAGTAAAACACCAGCCATCGATCCTCCTCTTACCCCCCCCAGTGGACCCGGGGGAGCAGCAGGACAGTACAGTCACGGCCACCGTCGCAGCCAGACAATAGCAATTTAAAGATAGCATCTGGGTTCGCCCCCGGACTTGTATCCCCAGCCATCTCCCAAAGACATGAGCGATGTTCTCGCCGTGACGCCGCCTGTGGTCCAGGACGTGGAGCGGGTTTCGCCCATAGCTCACGGTGCGCGAGCGTCACCGTGGCAATTCTCTTCTGAAAACACAGGAAGGATGCTATGCCGCGGCTCCATTTCCCATGAAGCTCTTGACGTCTGATACGGAAGGTGTTACAGTAAGGGATTATGAATACACACCAACTGTGACCAAATTCCCTATAGAGGGCACTCAATTTGAGCCAAGGCCCATAATAATGAAAATAAAACATTAAGGTGAGCTCTCCCAGAGGAGTTATCACCGCTAGGATTTTAGGAATGAGGGACCTCTCTGAACCAGATGCACATTACAGTGAAATTTACACCTGAAAATGTGGTAGGTAGTATTACACACACACTGATACCATAGACCACGCCCCCCCCCCCCCCCCCCCCCCCCCCCCCCCCCCCCCC
>JACXGJ010000011.1:116670-246842 GCA_016801105.1 Esox niger | reverse complement strand
AACGGAAACCAAAATGGGATCTGGTTTATTAAAGGTTAAGGATAGGGTTTCGCTGAAACTCCTAACCACCGTTAACAGCCACAACATCCCAACAGGCTGCATCTAACAAGGTTCAAGGCAATCGCGTTGCCCTTCGTGGACCGAGCCGATCACACATTTCACCAGCTCCCAAACCAATCTGCTACCTGCAGAGTGGGCATGTTCCGGTAAATTCTGCAGGAGAATGGGCGGTGAATACCAGACCATGGTTTACATAGGCCTGTGGGTTCATCACAGGCCTTATAACACTAGTGGGAACATCCAAGGCTTTGCTATGGCTAAGCCGCGTGCTCTGAAGTCAGTGCGATGACAGGCTCTGGAGTGCCAGGCGAGGCTGGCATGTCAGTGGCAGTGGAAGACAGAGAGAAAGAGTGCCAAAGGGAGACAGAAGGACAAAGACAGAGACAGAGGGAGACTGAGAGACAGAGATGTCAAATTCAGTAGAATCAGGTGCCTCTGGCCCACCCCTATTTGAAAAATCTAGGATATGAATTGAGGACGGGGGAGGGCAGCAGTGCTGAAAATAGACTCTGAGCGTACAGCGCCAAGCTGTATACCGGAGAATGTACTAACACACAGAGACGGGCAGACGCACTCGCAAAGTAGTTTCTGGTATTTCGTTTGCAGTCGCCAAGCAACTTTGGCAAACTTGCTGGGCACCTTAAAAAGCAACTCATTAATGAGCCTTATTGCTAACCCGACGTCCTCCAACAACCTTCCTCACCCACACACTCACTTCCATAGGAGACTTTCCCGGGCCCAGGCTAAGTCCACTTTCCGCAGGAGCTCGACCTTGGGTACTCTTGTTGTGTTCAGCTCCATTGCCCAGATCAACCGACTGCCACTAGTTATCGGAGGCCAAATCAGAACAACCTGCTCTGAGGGGGAGTGGACGTGGACATCTCACACAGCTGTCTGTTGGTTTTGTGTAATACAAGTGTGGTGTAAATTCTTATCTCCAAATGATAGCTTTAGAATGGATTTCATTCATTGTGAGTAGTTGAAGGTGGGCAACTTTTATTCTCACTTTCTGTTTGGACAAAAGGACGGGGAGGTCTTTTCAGCACACAATATTTCTGCCGTGACCTACTCTAGAACTAGGGAAAAATAATAATGAGGTGAAAAATAATCACCATCTGAGGGCTACTAACTGAGATCCTAATAAAAAACTAATATTAAAAACCAGTATCGATTCCATTCATCACACACACACACACACACACACACACACACACACACTCTATCTTGTGTAATTGATTCTGCTTTCACCACCAGGATGGGATTATCCTATATTTTAAAATAGGGATTAGTCTTTATTAGCTGACTGTTTTGAGGTTGTCTGGCCTCTGGTTAAATAATGGCCGAGAGGAGTCGATGGGAGAGGATTGATCAGAGAGAGGGAGAGGAAAAACATAGATAAGATGGTGAATAATAATACGCCCTGTTATAAAACGTCCTCCCTTCACGCTTTCATACTGTACAGCCCTACAGCTGACAGGGCCCAACAGGTGTCAGTGAGTGTGTGCGTGTATATCGGCCGTGCATGCCTGTGTATATTGCTAAAAATAGTGTGACCCTGACCTTTTGCTTCCCACATAAGAGTAAAAGACTATGGACTACATTATCCCCCTCTCTTCCCATACATTACATTACCCCCGATCTTTCCATGCGCTACGATCCCTGTCTCTTTCGATGTACCAGTACCCCATCCTCTCTTTCCATACACTACATTATCCCCCTCTCTTTCTATACACTACATTATCCCCCTCTCATACACTAGATTCTCCCCCTCTGTTCCCTTGGACCAAATTCTCCCCTTCTCTTACCGTATACTACGTTCTCCTTGTTTTTCACCCTACCCCAGTTCCCTGTTCATGTCTGTTTGAGCCACATGGATACAAACAAACAGGGACAGAAAAATAATATATCACACTATTTCCCCTTCGTTTTAGCCAAAGGGTACTTGAGCCCATACATCATGACCTGAATAGCTGTGGTTAGGTTTTGGTTCACTAAATTCAAGCGATAAAAAATGGCAACTGTATTCAAGGAGGATATTTAAGGAACTTACATTGGATTTACAATGCCGATGTCCTTTACACATTGATTGAATTGTAATGGAACAAACTTCTCATTTCCAAAATACAGGATTATGTATGGTGTTTGAGGGGGCAGAATGCTGTGTGTTGTTAAGCCACCCCCAAATGTTTTGCCCTATAGTTGCGCCCACAATAGTTCAGCTTCTAAAAAAACAGCCCCTGTTTTGCTGCATAATATAATAATATAATAATATTTATACTAATGATAATAATATGAATAGGCCAGGTGGCAGACACGTTAATCCAAAGCAACTGAAAAGTCGCATATGCCTATGTTTTTTTGTATATGGGCGGTCCCAGGGATCAAACCTGCCACGCTAGCGTAGCACGTGTCATGTGTTTTCAATGGAAGCCAGGAAAAGTGCTACTCCATATTCTCAAGGAGATCTCCTTGTAATGGCTGAGAACTTACCGGCTGAGGGCTAACTTGAGTGAACTCGCTTAAGGGCATGATTAAAGGGGTAGTTTTGTGTCAAAACAGATCCCCCCGGTCATTCCTGGTAGCTATCCCTTTAACAAAAAGCCATGTCACATCTAAGTGGGAGCAGGGCTTTCTGATGGTGTGTGTACTCAGGGATGTTGGTGACATCTACGTTAATGCGGAGCGATAGGCAGACTGACAGCATGCAGATGGCGCCGTGTCCTTGCGATTTCTGCTACCGCTCACTGCCAGGTGACAGGCCTGACTGAGGCGCGTGCAAGGTGCCATGACATGTTTCTGCTCTGTCTCTGTCAGAAGCCAAAAAGCAATTCACGCAATAGCGAGCCCCCTGTCGTCCCGCTGTCACGAGCAAAGACACACACGGGATAGTACGCGAGAACACGCAAGCGGCGTAGGGTTACCTTGGCAGGCTGCCTCTCTGTCAAACACACTACGGCCGACGAGCACACGCACGCACACGCACGCGCACACAGACCCAAGCTGCAGCCTGTGTTCCTTTTACCTCTCCTGCTGGAGTGGTTTGTTTCTGTGGCTCTCTGTGCGTGGGGTCAGGGCCCCAGCCAACATCAGAGGGAGAAAGAGGGAGAGTGCAGGCGTTTGACAGAACCCCATCCCCCCAGTTTCCAAATCCACCCAGTACCTGACACAGAACACACAGCACCCCGGCGACCTCGCTCCATCACAGCTGCAATCTGGTGAAACAGAAAAAGACAGAAGGAGGCAGGGACACGGGGTGGTAGGGAGGTTTACAGCGAGAAAAGAAACAGGGAGGTGTCGAGGCAGACAGAATATTTTAGTAAGAACTGCACAGAGCTCTGAGGCCTGTAGGCCAGGTAAAGCCCTGGGGCGGAGCACAGATCCCCCTCTGCACTGGATGCCGTACCAGTCATATAGCCACCCAGATAAACCCACACGACAGCCCCATTTGGAAGCCCTCCTCGCCTGCCTGTCCACCCTGAATTCCGGCCTTCAGCCCTGGATGAAGGGGAAAGGCGGCCATTGGCTCAGATCCTATCCATCTGATAGATCGCCTCTGCTGCTGCTGTAAGCTGGCCTCCCTGGGTGTGGGGAGGGGGAGAGCAATGGGGAAATGGAGGAAGGGAGTGGGGGCGGAATCAAAGATGCCAGGCAGGGGAGGGGTTCTGGGAAGAGAGAATCAAACTGTCTCCCATAGAAAGGGAGAGAGGAAGAGAAGGACGGAAGAGAGAGAGAGAGTGAGAGAGAGAAACAATGACAAGCAACACCAGTAGTTGGACCACTCTTTTCCTCTGTATCTTTCCCTCAGACTCCCTCTCGGATCACTGACAGCCAGCATTCTTTGTGTGCAGCGTTTGAAGTTGGCAAAGTAAACACAGCCGTTTTCTCACTGCTAGTCTCCGTCTATCATCTATTCCCCCTTCCTTCCTTCCTTCCTCTCCTCCTCGGCCCCGTATCACAGAGGGGACTGGAATATGCAACTAACCACCTGGTTTAGATTTCCAGAGTTACAGTCGAGCCTTTGTTCTCACCTCTCACATTATAGTTAGGGTCAGGTGACGGACAGGTGGGGAAATGTGTGTGGTAACAGTATGTACACAAAGGTTAATAGGTCTCCAGCTGAACAAGATACTGAATCCCAATAACAACACCCGTCGAGACCACACGTAACTTAATATCAAGATAACCGTGCTGTTTCCAGAAAAGTGGCTTTCATTTCTACGTAATCACTGCACAGCCTAAACCTACCCAGAATTGCAACTGGGAAAAAGAAGTGCTCGAAATGCAAAGTAATTAGGTCGACCAGAGCCTTTTTGTGTCTGGTAAACAATCATCTACGATCAGGTTTTTCAAAGGCTCCTTTACTCCAACTCTGAGAATATGCCACAGTCTACAGTACCTCATCTCATGGGTATGAGTTTAGTTTTCAGGTATCTGTCTTATCCTGCCCTGTCTGCATCCCACAGTTATTTGTCATTCTCCTCTAAAACCATAGTGACCGACACAACAAATGATCAGACAGGTTCTGCGTGTGTATGTTCCCGTAGGTGCCTCTACATCACTAATTGGCCAGCAGTAGTCGCAGGTGCTAAGGTTTCGAAAGGTGAACTGCTTTGGAGGCCTCCTGTCAAAAAGCAGGAACAGTCACTCCACAAATAACTATTTAAATATCCTCGACAGTAAGGTTGTAGTTCAACGTTTTTTGGTGTCTGTGGCACTGCCAGTCTTATTTTTGGTGTGTTCCAGCTACTTTAGCCTTTGTCAGATTTGATCGGCAAAGCATGGTCTTCGTCCCATGGGTAAATAATGATTGGCTGTACTTTTGTGTTTAAAATACAAATTCATTTTCTCTGTGAGGTCTCCTGCTCCCTAACATTCAATTGTGAAATTGTCAAAAATCAGGTGAACAAAGCTTAATTTGGATGGAAAAGAAAATGGATCAGAATATTAGAAGGAAGTTCATTAAACTGCGATTACAGCAGTCCCTTTTAACATGCCATTCACAGACTGTGACTGTCAACGAGGGCAGCAGGCTTTAAGATAAGTGTTCCAGAGAGATCCAGACGTTCAAAATCATGTGCCAAAAGCACTTTGTCTAAGCAAACCGTTAAATAACATTACTCCACCTAACCGCAGTTCTGTTAACCGAGATTCACTGCAATCAGTAAGAGCTTTCCACTACGGATGTGCAACAGGCCAAAATTCCTTCCGGGTGGGCGACGGGCTACGGACCTGCGTTTGAGAAAGGTCAAGCAAGTTAACCGAGCGCTGGCTGCTTTTGAATCTTTCATCAGAACCAACTCAGCAGCACAGCAGATACCTGGCCAACGGACATTTTGTTTGAGCAGGCAAACAGCTTGCTGACGGAGTTTATGTGGTGGCGAGAATGGGGGCGGCATACAGTTTGTGGGTGAGGAGTGACATTGCAGTGTGTGCAATAATGCCAGATAGACTTTAGCTTGGACGTCTGCGTCCAAAGCCTGCGGCGGAGCTGAGAGTGTCATAAGAAGGGCGTGGAGTGTGGGAGTGTGACGGCGCGGTGTGTGCCAAGGTGGAGTGTGCTACTGGGACGGTGTGGAGTGTAACGTGAGGAGTGTGACAGCGCGGAGCGTACAATTGTGACACTGTGGAGTGTGACAATGTGGAGTGGGCAAGTGTGACGGAGTGGAGTGGGCAAGTGTGACGGCGATGGAGTCTGGAAGAATGTTAATGGGCATCTAAAGCTCTCCACGCGGCCCATCAGAGCAAGATGGCATGGCCAAGCTGGGCATGGGGGCGGCCTCTGGCATCCGAGTATGTGCTGTGCGTTCAGGTGCCAGGCTGTCCCCTGGAAGCTCAGAGCTGGCGTGAAGGTGGATGTGCCAGGAGATGCACAGGTGCACCGTCGGATGGGCCCATATGGCATGAAGTAAGCAGACCAAGTGCAGTTGGTCAACACTGAAAACATGGAGCGGGAGAGAGAGGGAGGGGTTAGTGACGGAGAGTGGAGAGAACAGGAAGAGAGGGAGACAGGGAAAAGTGAGAAAGGAAATGGAAGAGATGGGGAGAAAAAAAAGAGAGGGAACGGTTAGACAGGGAGAGGGGGGAATAGAGGAGGAGAGGAGGAGAGGGGGGAGTAGAAGAAGAGAGGGAGGCAAGAGGTAAAGAGAGAACGTGGAAGGGAGGAAAATCCATTGAAGGGCAACCAAGCAGTACAGGAGTACATGTGCAGCAATCTAACAGTTGGCCAAAAATGGTTTGACAATGCTTTTCCCTACCTTCCCTCCCCCAACCATTCCATCATCTCCCATTTGTGCACAGACCAGTCCTCCTGCAGAGCTGGTCCAATTGGGCCGATGACAAGCCACACATTGCCACCTCCTAGTCAAGGCCTGCATATCCTCTGAGAGATATTGTTCTAGTCAACGGAGGTTAGAAGCTATTGGTTCTAAGTATAGACCTGAGATAAGATGCCAACCAATATAGCTCCTATCACACGTTCTTGACGTTCCAGCATGCGGGTACCTAGTCTTTGACTGATATTCCACACGCCGAGATGCTTGCACAACGCGTGGTGGAGTGTGGACCTTCTGTCGGTCGTGGGTTCAATTCTGGAAGAGGTCCAGGACAATAGACGGACTGTATGCACTTGTTGTTGTAATTCACACTCGATATGAGCGTGGGCTAAATGAGTAAAATCAAGAACAAAATCACCAATATAACAAGCATGAGCATGGACACAAACACACACACCAAGAGACACACACACACACACAAACACATTTATAATTCTCTGCTTGAACTCCATACCTACGTATAAAATTCCACATTTTAAAATCCAGTGGCTCCCTCTCCACTATGTCGCGCCACAGACATCACACATTTTTTACAAGCCTCATTAGTCCAGCTCACTTCCAGCACACCAACCTCACTCACACACTGAGATAATGTTTTATTAGGCTTATTTACTAATAGCCAGCGATACCAGTCTGTCCTTGTCTGATACAGTCCTGACTGGCAGTGTAGCATTCCGGACAAAGGTCATGCATTGTATGGTCATTTAGTACACATGGATCAGTGTGCTATTTGTGTCGCCGCCTCTACCTCACGCTCGCCGTTGGTATAGCTGCCAGCGCGGCAGAGGATAGCTGTTCATTAACACTAACCAGAGCAATCGACAGTACAAATACACTGTTGACGCTTCTCATTGTCACTAAAATGCAGAGCTGCCCGATCAAAAACCTCTGGAAGACGGGGGAAGGACATTATTATACATCATCCTGCAGAGAATAGAGATATATAACGTTATCGCCTTGGAAAAAGTCTGTCAGCACCGTGGAAAGTTTCAGCACTGGCTGTTTCCAGCAATTTGTATATGTACTTTGCATTGAGTCAACAGCGCTGTGAACACATTAGCGTTACTGCTGTCACACGATGCCTGTGCGTCTGTGTCTTTGTGTGTTAGGAATTCACTCTACAACCCTGTGAAACTCAAAGCTTCCCTGTGATACTCTCAGAATTGCAGTCCATCTTCAACGGGCAACACTGAAATGCTCGGTGAGATTGGGAAAAGAAAAGAAATGGACAGTGGGATATCACTGTCTCATTTCCGCTTGACATCCATTTCAGGCAACTGCTGGTTTGCTAGTTGCTAGCGCCCGTTTCTGATGGCGTGCACACGGTAGCAATTTGAAGCGGCGCGGCAATTTGAGTCGTGATTGTTTTCATTTCCCTCTGCTTTTAGCCTGGTCCAGGGAGAATAAGGGAGAAAACATAGCTAGTGGGTGGGGATTGTCTGGCAATTTGTCATCGTTATTATGACTAGCCCATTGGGCTGAGCACAAGCAACAGCTGACCTTTGAGACAGGTCACCATTAAATATAGGAAGCGTGTGAATGTGTGTGTGTGGTGGACTGGCTGGTGGTACACTGCACGTTTGAGTCCATGAGCTTGCATGCATTTTGTTTGAGTGTTTCGTCTGTCTCGGGGTCGGTTTTGCGAGTGCGTTTGGGCTCTGTGTAATAGCTCACCTGTCTGAGCGGTGACTGGAATAGTAAGGGCTATTTCTACTCAGTGTCAACTGGCCCCTGACTGTTCCCCAGAAGAATCTAACACTGAGTTTGCCATCCTAAGAGGCTGAGGTATCTAGCGCTTCGCTGGCACACACAACAAATGGCAGGAATGAAAGTGCACATATCTGTCTATACAAAGGGTCACAGACTTTTCTATTTCTGAAGTGGTGGATGTCATATATACAACACAACTGTCTCTGAAACTCACATGTGAAGTGACGCAACGGGCAGAGTTTCATTCTTGGGAGTGAATACATTTATTTTCTTACGTACCTCCGCATCGCTAGCCAATCAAATCTTACAGATGCAGGATCAGATGTTTCATCTGGCCTATGTTCGCTAACAATGTCCCCTAAATGAATTCTGTGTCCAGTCCATGGCTGAGCCTAGACAGCCCGCCGTACCACAACGTTGACGGTAATAGCCAGCCGATGAATTGTTTGCTAAATTAACAGGAACTTTTTTTCTCCAGCTGGGTTCACCAAGCGTTGTTGTTTCCATGAACACAAACACAATGCCAGGGGTTTTAAGTGTGCTCATTCAGGGCAAGAGGGCAGAAGTGACCATCCTATAATGCAAGAGGGCAGAAGTGACCATCCTATAATGCAAGAGGGCAGAAGTGACCATCTTATAATGCAAGAGGGCAGAAGTGACCATCCTATAATGCAAGAGGGCAGAAGTGACCATCTTATAATGCAAGAGGGCAGAAGTGACCATCCTATAATGCAGCTACTCTTTAATACCCACAGCCAAACGCAACACTGAAAAACAAATGGAGACAGAAAGATGGACAGCCTAATTTCAAAGCACCTTTTTTCAGTTTTGGTAGACTTAGAAATAATGTTTCTGACCTTATAAGGACATAGTCTTTTTCCAGACTATTTTTATCCTCAAACTGCCCGATGAAGTGAAAACAAAGCAGAGACGCTTGAGTGAGGTAATTTGACACGTTTGAGTATAATACATAATTAAGACAGCTCACATAGTGTATTTGACCATACTAGAGCATAAATGTCCAAATCTCCCTTCGTGTCTGTGTAGGCCTAACTATTTTGGGCAAAACCCAACTTCATACAGGCTAACTATTTTAAGACACAGAAGCTACAAAACCTCTTTCCGTTTCAGAAGGGGTGTATAAAACAATATTTAACAAAAACTAAATAAGCAGTGAAAAAAGCTGTCAATCCTTGTCTCCTACGTTGACATCTTGGAAGTAAAGACAATATCATTCTGAGATCTGCAGCAAGGAGGTGTGTTTTAAAAGCCCAACATGAACAAGGTTAGCTAGGAAAGCAAAAACCTCCCCAGTGTAAAAAGAGGGATAATAATGGTATCATTAGGGAGGCAAAAAGTGAAGTTTTGTTTGTTTTTCACTTATCAATGCCGTTTCAGAACACCAATCCACAGTTTAAACATTTAAAAACTGTGTTATCAAGGAATGACCATCCATGATATCACATGCATTTGTGTATGTATACAGTGTATGTACATACTGTATGTTTATGCAAGCAATAAGACACTACGGCGTGTGCTATATGGCCTATATATCACAGCAAAGAGCGGTTCCAAGTCACACATTTCTGATATTTCATAGATTTAATTATTTTCAATGAATTGGCACAAAGGGCTAAAAACATGATTTTGCTTCGTCACCACGGGTAGGTTGTATAGATTGTATAGACTGTCATTTTTTATAATTAAATCAATTATAAATTAAGTCTATAACACAAGAACATTTAGAGTAAGTGAAGGGTTCTCCATATATTTTAAAGGCACTGTGCAGCTCTGGACACTTTGCCTGCACCATGCAGTTTGATTGGCATTCGCCAGGGAACACCAGAATTGGCAGGTCCGCCATTGGCGCTCCGTTCTCCTCACAGATGAGAGCAGGTTCACACTGAGCACGTGCGACAGACGGGAAAGTGTCTGGAGATGCCATGGAGAACAGTATGCTGCAACTTCATCCAGCATAACTGATTTGGCGGAGGGACAGTGTTGGTCTGGAGAGGCACATCCTTGGAGGGTCGCACAGACCTCCGTGTGCTAGCCAACGATACCCTGACTGCTTGTTATGTAGCGGAATGAATTCCTCAAAACCCATCGTCAGAGCTGAAGCTGGTGCGGTGGATCCTGGGTTCCCCCTGGTGCAGGACAATGCCCAGCCTCATATGGCATGAGTGTGTAGGCACTTCCTGGATGATGAAGGCATTGATGCCATTTACTATCCCTCACGTTCCCTAGACCTGAATCCAAACGAGAACCTCTGGGACGTTATGTATCGGTGCATCTGACCAAGTAGCACCATAGAGTCTCCAGGAGCTCACTGATGCCCTGATCCATGTCTTGGAGGAGATCCACAGGACACCATCCGCTGTCTCATCAGGAGCATGCCCAGACGTTGTTGGGAGGGCACACAGGCACGTGGGGGCCAAACACACTACTGAGTCACATTGAGTTGCTTTCAGTCACACGAAATGGAACAGCCTGTGATTTCAATCTTTAACTTAGATTTTCACTGTGAATTTGAATCCAGCCCACAATCGCTTTGGGATTTTGGTTTCCAATGAGTGTTGCTGCATTATTTTGTTCTCAACTAATTACACAATGTAATTAAAATGTTGTTCATCGAGACCCGATGAGTGATTTAAATGTTCCCTTCATTTTTTGAGCAGTGCATTGTAAACATATATACAACAGACAAAATGAAGAGAAATACCTGACAATAATTTTTATGGACCAAATCGGGAGGGCAACACTTCACCTTCAGAACAGCTTTAATCAATTTTTGAAAGCTGTCATACAAGTTCTAAACTGTGTTTAATAGGATATTGCACCATTCTTTAAGAAGAAAAACTTCCCGTTCTTTTAGGGATGGCGGTGGAAATAAGCAGTGTGTATGGGAGCATTACCATCCAAAAGCATAGGGAAATTACTGAACATGGTTTGCACCATAGCGGTCTCCTGGTCTGGCAAATTGGCCTTATTTTCCTTGGCCGTTATACAATCTTGCACAGGATTCATGGTATCCAATGACTCCCACAAGATAGCTGCCCATACCACACAGATCCCTCACCTTGTTTAACAGTTGGCAACAGACACTGTAGGCGGACTGCATCTGTTGTCTTTCTCCAAATGGAAAACCATCCATATATAGGAAATGAGAAAACCATGACTCTGCCATATTACTTTTTTCTATTGCTCAGGGGTCCAGGTTTATCTGATCGTTACACCGAGTTGTGGGTCTTTGGCTTAAGATACAAGCGGAATACGAATGTCAATCCGGACCTAAATTAAAGCTTTGTGAAGCTCACGACGTACCGTTTTGTTAAGATCATTTTATAGAACAGTCCAATCCTTCACTCTTGTAGCATAAACCGGGGGGTATTCATTTCGCCAAAGAAAACATTTTAGTTGAGTAAATAGAATGTATGGCCAACAAATTCAGATATGGCCTTCAATGTGGTCTTCTGTTTGAAAGAGGGAAGAATCAAAATTAATTTGTCCAGGGGAAACCGTTGAAAAACTGATCAAATGTTTCTCAACTAAAACATCTTTTACTTGGTGGAATGAATGCATCACAGAATATGACATAATGCCCAAGAAGTGGAAAATCCTTCCATTTTCTATTCTGTATACTATTAATAACACACTGATGATAGACAAATGTTGACAAACCACACACAAAACAATGTCTTAAATCAGCCAGTCCTCCACCCAACCCCCCTGCATTTTTTTAAGGGCCTGGGGAGTAAGCAAATAATAACCTCATATTGCTTTTAATAATTTATTTTCCCCCAGTATCGACTACAGTTCCTATGTGCTGGTTTGCAGCCCATTAAACCCCAGTTGGGTTTGAAATTGGTCAATAGACATAACAAATGGACTCCGCAGAGGACTTCCACTGGCCGTTTCAGCAACTTCCTGATAGCTTCAGTAGTCATTATCCCAGATTTCACAGTGGGAATATCTAAAATCAATCCCAACTGTAATATTAAAGAATGATAGCAGTGCATTTTGGGGTTTAACCGGACTGAGGAAGACAACATCTGGAGATGCAGTAATTCACATTAATTCTATGGTCCACAGTCTCCATATTGGCAAACTAGTTTCTAAATTGTTAAAACATTTGAGGAGGTGTTACAAAGATTCTATGGTCTGTGATCCTTAGTTTCCCAATGTAACCCAATCTGAGAGTGTCGATGAAGCCCATTGGCCCTCGGTAACCAACAAGAACAGTTGGCCTGGAAACAGGAATCAATGCAGGAACCTTGAAAGCCGGAGGACATCTTTCAACACACCACACCTGAGCCCAGAGAACAGCATGAGACAGAAGGGAGTCGAATGGAAAACACACAGCAGAAAATCCACAGCCATAAAAATGGTTCCATACACAAAACAACAGATTAAACACACATCTACAGATTTTAAGTATGGACCAGTGTTTCCCTCTAATTGTAATCACAGTGGTGCTCCACCCCAGTTAAATTGTGCCACAGAAAAACAGTTTTCTTTTATGAAATACAATTTTTTACAAAGCTGAACGTAGTATACCATTGCGCACAGTTGCTATAACACAAGCATCAGTGCAGAGCAACATCTTGAACCTGATGTTTGGTGTATCAAGCTAGCGAGTGAGGTCAGAGAAAACTAACTGGCTGTGTCTGGGCATGCGCACATTGTTTTAAACTGTCAGTAAGTGTCTGTCACATTGACATAAAGAATCAAATGTAAGAAGCTAACTAGTTAGCTAACTGTCACAACATGATAGCTGAATAATGTCATGCAAGCAACATTAAAGATTTGGCAGCTACAATAAGAACTCTAGTTTTCAAATTTTCCCTTCAAAATAAAAGTCTGTGGTTTATACACAGATCAGCCATATCACTATGACCACCTGCCTAATATTGTTTTCCGCCAAAACAGCCCTGACCCGTCGAGGCTTGGACTCCACTAAACTTCTGAAGGTGAGCTGTGGTATCTGCCACCAAGATCTTAGCAGCAGGTCTTTTAAGTCCTGTAAGTTTCAGGGTGGAGCCTCCATGGATTGGATGTTTGTCCAGCCCATCCCACAGATGCTTGATTGGATTGAGATCTGGGAAATATGGATGCCAAGTCAAAACCTTGAACTCGTTGCCGTCACGTCCTGGCTATGCCCCTAGCCATCTTCGCGCTGGCTGGGACCATAGTCAGGACATGGCCAGAAGAGGTGCCTCTAGGCACCTCTATGTGCTTTGGTCTCCCCAATTGGAGGCAGGTGTTGGTTATTGCCTCCGATTGGGGAACCTATTTATGTTGAATGGTTGCCCACATTAATGTGGTTCATTTTGGTTAGCAGCCGAAGGCTATGTGACACAGTCATCTAGTCTGCGCTAAGTTTGTTTGTTACTTTGGTACCTTCCTTTATTAAAGTATGGAATACGCCTACTACAACCGTTTTGCCTCTGCCAATCTGTCCAAACACCAGACTTGTGACAGTTGCTGTGTTCCTCAAACCATTTCTTATCCATTTTTGGATAGTGACAAGGCACATTATCCTGCTGAAAGAGGTCAATGCCATCGAAGAATTCCGTTACCATGAAAGAGTGCACATGGTCTGAAACAATGCTTGGATAGGTGATACGTCTCAATGTAACATCCACATGAATGACAGGACCCAAGGTTTACCAGCAGAACATTGCTGTGTTTTGTGTAAATTTTCAAAGGAATTGTATTTTTATTTTTTATAATTACTTGTTAAATAAAACTTTACATAAAGTAAAGAATATTACAAGGTGGAGCACATTGAGTAACAGTTAGAGCTTAAATAAGTTAATGTAAAGAACATATCCATGATAAAAAAAAGATGTTATAATTGTTGCTTATAATTGTTGCTTTGAAGAGGGAATGTGTTACATATCCAACCACATAACACCCCATATAATGTGAAATCATTGGGCAATGTGTGCTACATCCAGGGAAACTATATATCTACCCCCCCTTAAACCCCCAATGCAACATACAGCAATATTGCCATCCATAATCCATATTGCCTCATTAGTAAGTAGCTAGTTGCTTTTATTAGTAGTCTGGGAGCCAATTCATTAAACGTTTTAGAGAATGGTTAATTAAGGGGGAGTTTTCAGGTTATTATTAGGGAATGATGGTAAGAAAGTATTGGGAAAATTTTAAAAAAAAATGAAAGTGGAGAAGCAAGAGAGACTGGTGTACATGGAGGATATCTTTGCAATACATTACAAACATGATATTGGCGTGTCAGTGTGCGCAACCCCCCAGCTCCCCACCCCCCATAAGGTCCCCTACACACTCCAGACACAACCCACATCTCCACATCTGTTGTACAGACAATACACACATCTAAACATCTACAGTAGAGACAAAACAGATCTAGACATTTGCCACACAAACACAACACACATCTGCTGTAAAGACAAAACACATAGCCAGAGAAATTATAATATCAAGATGAACGCATATCTACAGACAAAATACAACTACCGCAGCCAGAATTTGTCCACAAGACTCAAACACACCATAAATAGGTAAAACACATAAACCACTGACAAAAGAACCAAACACTAGTCTACAGAAATAAACAATGCCCACATACACAATAAAATGTCTACAGACAAAACAAAACATCCACGAACAAAAAGCAATGTCAGGTTTTAGCAAAATACCAGGTGTTAAATATTACCTAATGTAGTATATGACATGTAAATCCCAATAGGTACTTTTGCCCCCCCCCCCTCATCAGGACCTCTGGGGATGTCTGGAGGACAGGGTGTGAAGAGCGTAGGGGCAACATGGCAGTTCACTACCCTTGACAATCAGGCATCTCCTCCAACCCCCCAACATCATGATGCCTCTGGCCAAACCATAATGCTGCTACCAGCAGAACCTGCTCCAACCATGGTGATCACGGGTCACAGCTCCAACTCAATTGCTGCATTTATCTTTCCCTCTCCCCCGAGGCCTCCACCTTGCTGTCGGGGCATATATTGTCCCCCATTGCTCCTTCTCATCCTCTTCCAACACAGCACTCCAGTTCAATAATCCCAGCCCACGGGGCCCCTCCAAGGGACCGAGCGCTTTTGTGAGTGGGGGCCAGTAGGCAGGACAAAGGCCCAAGCAGGGGCCCCTAGGGCTAGCGGCCATCCATCTTGTTAATGGCCCAGTCACATTTCATAATGGGGTTTAATTCAGCTATGTGCCACGGTACGGGGAAAATGAAAGCTATATGACCAATGCCAAGGAGTACGGGGAGGAGGGAGGACGGGGGCAGGGAGCCAGCGCTAGTGACCGTGGCTCAGGTTGGCGAACATGAGTTCACATGCTGTGATCTGACATTAGCGCCCACTAACCAGCGCTAACCATTTCACACCCTGTCGCTTGAAAGTTGCTGGCGCTCCTATTTTTAGTGTAAGATCAGCTATACAGCATAACAATTGCATTTTTCCAGAGCTTTTTTTTGCTAATCGCTACCAGGTGGCCCAGTGACTTCAGAGGTCATTGCAGTACAGTATTTTGGGTGTGTTGTATAACGTTTCACATTTACTTTATTTCTAAGGCCATATGGGTCAGAAGGGGGTGATTTCCTGAAATGTGCCCAGAGTTCAAGTCGCACATTGGTCTATGATACACTGGGAGCGGTTTTACCCTGAGTGTCCAATACTAAGCATTCAAGGTTAAAGCGAGTCCGCTGTGTACCTGCGGTGATCCACGACTCCCTTGCCCCTCCCTCCTGACTCTCTCTCCCTGCCTCCTCTCGACCCTTCCACTCTCCCTCCCTCACCCCTCCACCAGACTAAGTTGGCGTGCTCACTGACTTACACCTCTGGCTCCCCACCGTCCTCTGGATCAGCGAGCAGCTGCCGCGCCTACAAAGCCAAACCAGATCACTGTCCTCCGGATCAACGGCCGCGGCCGAGGTCCGTTCCGGCTTCCGGCACATCTCTGCCGCCTCCATTGCACCAACGCGAGCACCACCAGATGGTCCGAGGATTAAGCCTCCCGCATCTTAAGCTGCGCTCTGTAATGGCCGAGTAGATAGATATCGCACGGGGAGTTAGTAGTGTGTTATGGGTAGTAATTCTTATTATTCAGGGAAGACAACATGGGGAAATGTATCCTGGAAGCTACGGCGTGCAGCGGAAAACTACGCGCAGGCGCGTCAGACCGTGCGTCGGTAAGCGAGAGATTTCGTCGCGCCAGTCGCGCCAGCTGGGAATGGGAATGCGTAGCATGCGGCCTGCCCGGGGTGGTGATGCTATTCCGGGTGTGGGCGATCTCTGCTCTACAGTCAACACAGGGAGCCTGCTATTTCAAGGGGAGCCCAAATTCCTGGGATCACTTGGGGCTCAGAAGTGTGAGTGTACATGGCCACAGAACGTGTGTGTGTGTGTGTGTGTGTGTGGGATCGATGACGAGCTGGGTGGAGCATTTGTAGCAGTCGGATAGCAGACCTTGACATAGCTAGCGGGGCCACGGTGAAGGGCCCGTTCCATTACTAACAGGTGTGGTTACAGGTCACGGTTTGGATCAATGCATCACGCTGCAAAACACCGTTTGTCCCAAAAGGCACCCTATTAGTCCACGTCAACACGGCCTGATCAGAAGCAGGGCCCGACAGTCCAAAGTAGTGTATCACATAGGGAATAGGGTGCCAACTGGAGCGGAGACAGAGAAAGACGATGGAGACAGAGATTACAAATTAGCCACATTATCTGTGTTTACCCAGTCACACACACACACACACACACAAAGAAGTTAAGAACCTTGACTGGATGATCACAGCCACCAACCATGTAGGGGAGTGATTCATGCAACTTAGACAGCAGATAACAGGGGGAGACATTAGTCAGATCTGTAGCAGGTCTCATCCTGGAGGTCAAAAGTAGTGGAGGGGGAGGGAGGGTTAGACATTTTGCACACCAGCTGTCCCAAAGTGGATGCCGTACACACTAGCTCTCTGTACCCAATAGAGGGCCACCGGTAGAGCGAGAGAACTGTGAGATATGGACAATTTAAGTGGGAGGAGCATTCCTGTCTGCATCCAAGGAAACCTATATGGAGTGTGAGCAAATAGTGTCTGTCCATGTGTCTGTGCGTAAATGTATGTGAATGCCAACCCCCAGCCAGTCGTCCCTCTAAGCACGGGGCCCTAGACAGAGGGTAATGGCCCCTTTATCAAATCCTCCTCCTGATGGGGGGTGGGGGGGTGGTCGGCGGTTCAGAATGCAGTGAGGAGAAAAAGGAGCAAAAAATGGGGGCCCCATTCCACGGCCCATTGAGTCTTCATTCAGAAGGCTCCCACTCTTCATTAAAACCGAGGACGACACCGTCTACAGAAACAAAAGACTGCCTGTTGTTCACACTCCATCACGACAATGGCGAGGCAAGGGACCATATTTGTTTTATCATAAACAAAGAGCATCCGAGCGTGCGTTTCCCGAGTGCCGCTACAAATGTGTAATTTATGATGATTGTTTTACCGAGTGTAAATAGATGATGATTGTTTTTTATGCCGAGTGTAAATTGTGCCCAGAGTACTCCTTTCCAACTTGCCACTTTGCAGTTGAAAGAGAGAGATTGCCCGGACAAATACCTCACACATGGGTCCGCACTTGCATCATAATGTTACTTGAAAACAAGTTAGCATAGTCACGTTTAGAAGCACCTGAGTTCTTGGAAACATAGCAAATGGATATGAGCCGTCAGAAACAAATCATGCATAGGCACACACACACACACACACACACACAAAAACACACACAGCTGGTGGCTGCTCAGTTATTAGGGGCCTCTGTCATCTATAAACACAGCTGATGTCTTACTGTTCTTCTTTTAGCTTAGTATATATATCTCCGATGCCTCATATTCTCTCAGGGGTTAGGGTTTGGACACATTAGTCTGGACGGAGACCGCCTCAGCAACCCTGAAAACTTCTGGCAAGTTCCTCCCGCCATTGTTCCTCCTCAACCAATGTTTAATGGGGCCCAAATGGACCCCTAATCCATGATGGGATCTGATCAAAAACTGTGCACTACTGTACACAGGGAATTTGGTGTCATTTAGGATGCGCCCTAGGTTTTATAATATCACAAGAGCACAACAATCAGTGTAAAAAAGGGCAGGCTACAGTTAAAGCGATGGTTTGGCATTTGTGTAATTAACTTTTTTTCATTCTTACTTTATTTTACCAGTTGATTTAGAAAACATTGTCATTTACAGCAAAGACTTGGGGAGAAATTAGGGTTAACTGCCTTGCTCATAGAACAAAAGAGGATCTAGCAAATACTGGTCATATGTTCAACCACTGGGCTACATCCCTAAGGATGACCATAAGTCAGACAAACTTGTGAAAAGCATTCATATGTGTCTACATGCAGTTTTGGGGATCAGCCCGTAACCAAAATTTGGTATGCATAGCATAATGTCTACTTATCAAAACATTAAAAAAATCCTCGCTTTTAAATTTTTCTATTTATAATACAATTTTGCCAGACTTACATATTAGTAAAATAGATACATCTCCGGAAAACATTAAGAGACCACTGCACTGCATCTTTTCCAAAAAAGTAAAAAGGGAAGGTTTTGAGTGAGGAAAAGCAGGGTTCAAATTGAGAGACTGCTGCAAATTGAACACTTCTGTTCCTCAGTCAAAACTTTCCTTTTCAACTTTTTTGAAAGGAAAGAATAAGGTGCAGTGGTCTCTTATTTATTCCCAGAGCTGTATATCGCATCTAACATGGAAGAATAACCATGTTTTTTTTTTTACAAATACTGTGATTGCATTCATGCGACTAGAACATATGCAGCTACATATAGTTTTTTTGTGTCGATTGCAGATGTTCAGGACCATGGAGAGCGGGCAGCGGGAGGGACCGGCAATGTGCCAGAGCAAGAAGAGTTAACTCTGGGGGAAGGTTCAGGATCATTCCAGAGGCAGCCAGGAGGGCCCGGGGTGCCTCTGGATCATTCCAGAGGCACCCCTCAAGACCTGCCTTGTATGAAGGCTGATCGGAGCAGCTATTGAAGGGACGACTCTTATTTTATACATCGATTGCCAAGATTGCCTGGACACTTTAAAAAAAAAAAGATTATTCTCTTTGTGTTGGTTCAATTATTGGATTAATTGCTTTTTGCGTTCCCTTTGTGTTGAATCAAACACCCTCAGGCATCGCACCAATCTCTGCGCCAGCTATACTGGAAATGTGTCTCAATTTGAGCTTTGCACCGTTCCCATGCATATCATGCTCCCCTGTGATTAGCTGCAATGTTTCTGCTTGGTGGTCCTGATAAGAATTTCCCAGGGTAATCATTGTGTACGCTGACCACTCGCCTTCCGGATGAATGCCTGTCATAAGTGCATTTAGATTCATTGTTGGTCACTGTCACGCTTGGGGTGCCCTCCTTTGGCACAAGCTTACCGGCAAAATGGCTTGTTTCAGTTACAGGAAAGCAGTGGTGCAGGGTATGAGCTAGGCCTATCTGGTGTGGAATATGAGTGGGGATATTAGAGGAGAAGGGGTATGGGGTACATTATTTATTTTTGAACATGGGCCCGTCACGATCTGGTTACACCTGGTGCCAGTCAGCAGACACCCACATTAGTTTTGATCCTTCTGAATACAGTGTCTGATGTTTACAAGGATATTGCTATTTTCCCATGTTCTGAAGCCCGGTGACAGTGATCTAAGTTGGACAAAAAATTTACTAAGTGTTTTAGAAATATCCTGGAAGTCCATCGTTAATTTACACTTTGTTTCAGTAATCAAACTTTTGTTTCATATTTCTGATTAGTCTGGTCAGTGAAAAGAGCATTCTCAGCCACTGGACAAAACATTGTGACGGGTTAAAATCTAGCTGAATGAAACACAATGTAACTGGTTTTGCCCTTCAAGGCTCAGTGAGTAGACATTATTAAGTTAAGTCAATCAATGGACTTAGCAGCTGCATATTGCCCCTTCAAGATGAACAATTTTCTTCTCTGGAGCTAGTTAACAGGAACAGGGAGACCTCTCAGTGGTGAAGTTCAAGGCTCCTTTTGTTTAAAAAGAGCAGCATTTTTCAGAACCTTCAAAAGGTAGGAGCAGGAAGAAAAAACAGGAAGTCAACATCACTCAGTCTCAGGGTTACGCTCAGCCACAAGTGAAATGGTTTTCAGAAAAGCAACTGTTTATCGCACATTAGCAGAGCTCTCTGTTTTCTACTGCTATTTGTCTCTCTCGCTTACCCTTACAACCTCTCTCTCTCACTCAGTCACTCGGCCTATCTCGTTATTTCTCACTTTCTCCCTCCCTCTCTCACGGTGTCTCACTCTCTCCCCTCCCCGCCCATCCCATCTACAGTATCTGTATGTGACTCATTGCGCCTAATCTCGCAATCTGCCGTTCGCAAGTGTTATTGACAGCGCATCCATCACAGTTAACATGCCCTTTAAGAGATGACACTCCCTATCAGCCCAGAGTGCTACTAGACACTATGCCACCTCCTAAATGCTTCTCTCTAATCCCAGAAATGTCTGCGTTATGGAAATGTTACGCCGATGTTTTGCCCCCGCTGGATAAGAAGGCAAAACGAGCTGCGGATTATCATACATTTCAATTGGGAAGGATTTCTCCTGTTTTTTAGTAACAAAGAGCAAACACAAGGGTAATTCCACAGTGTCTTCACTGATTTTGGACGCTCTCAAGGAGAAAACTCCTGAGTTTGCAGGAACACCCTGAACCATGGCTGTTGAGCCTGAATCCCCACGGAGCCAGCGCACTGCCAAGGCTTGCCAAAACTAGCTGGAAACGACTTGTTCTGCTGGTGATAAAGCCCCGAGAGCCGCAGTGGAGCTGAGTTAAGCCAGGTGAGCTGGAAACAACGTCCGTGTCGGATGCTGCAAATTCAGGCATATGTCTGGGTCAGCCTGCGGAAGATAGCGTGTCCGTCTGGCCCTGAGAGCTAGGATTCCGTGTGTATCTTGTATGTGTGTATGTTGTGTGAGTGTGTGTGTGTTTGTGTGTGTACGTGGGTGTGTGGAGAGAGCATGAGATAAGGAACAAAGTCCAAGGATACTCCTCCATTTCCAAGAATAATCTACTAGTTTACTAGTGCAAACCACCTAATTGGCAAAATATACATAAGGAGAGAAAGAAAGAGGGAGAAACAGAAAGGAGAGAAACATTCAGGGAGGAGTAAGATGAAAATAGAAACGCCTTTCTCAGGAACACGTTGTCATCGCTGAACTGCAACATATGAAATCGTATCCAGCTACATGGCCGAGTCCCCCATCACCTGGTTTGGGTCTGCACCTGCCTGCCGCGGCGCTAAATCGCAACTCATTGCTCGGTCGGTACGAAGGTTCATAGGCTTCTGTCTGCTCTCCGTCCACATCCTTCCGGGACTCCAGAGCAAGGAAGTGTGCAGGCAAGATCGCTGCTGAACAACCGGAACGCTAACTGCTCCAAACAGAGTCCCGCGGGCAACCACCTGAACAGTTGCTTCCCCGTGCGACGGTCCAGGGAATCGGCCATCTGTCCTACAGAGACTAACCAGACCAGACTCACCAAATCAAGACACCTACAAACTGTTCACTGCTAATTAAACAGCTGTACTGGCCCGCGCTGTCCTGCTGCCTAAACTCTGCCAATCTACATGCATTGACAGACACATACTGTCCAGATGGAACTGGAACCTTGTGTGTACATCAACTGTAAATCAATGTGTACTATACACCTACAGCTCCGGAACACACTCAGACCATGGCGCCTTTATCTTTCCTTTCCCCAAAAACGTAGAAAAGGAAGGTTTTGAGTGAGGAACAGAAGGGTTAAAATTAAGAGACCACCGCAAATTGAACGCTTCTGTTTCTCACTCCAAACTTTTCACCTTTTTGGAAAGGAAAGAAAAAGTTGCAGCGGACTCTTATGTTTTCTGGAGCTGTATACCTCATTATCTAATATGGGCACCTCCCGTTACAAGTAAAAGTAATGTAACTAGTGAAGAAAATGTATTCTGATATGCTTCAACTACTGAAGTATTTGCTGAACAAGACCTAAGCAATGATAGTTGCCTTATACATATTACTTTTTTATAAATGCCGAAATGCTCATAGTACTAGCCCTGGCACATTGTATTGTGTTGTGCTCTGAAGTGAATATGTTTGGGAAGAAATTATTTATGAGGAGGATGTGGGGTGGACAAAGGAGGAGAAGCAAGATGAAGACCACCCCGATTCATGATGCCTGCTCTTAAGATGCTAGCGATGACGAAAGATATTCAAAAATATTGTCGGGACATGAACCGAACGGTGACTGGTTGAAATCCCCAAACCGACAAGGAAAGAAAAAAACTACACTGAATCCGCCATTGTTCCCTTGAGCAAAGCACTTAACACCAATTCACCATGTAGGTCGATGGGGATGAGAGCGTCTGATGAATGGGTATAATGTAACGAATGCAGAGTCATTGTCTGAATGGATGAATGGGTGGGTAGAGGGCATGGGATGAGTAACAGTTGAGTGTGGTCCCTCATACAAGGCAGTGACCCAGGCGGTGTGTGCGGACGTCCGGCTCCAGCCTCCCTGTCGGGGCTGATAAAGAGAGGGCCGATGGATGGTGCTCTGTGAGCGTCTCAGAGTCACAGCCAAGTCACTGAGCCTCCATTATTACAGCCATAAATCCTACTGATGAATCAAAGACGCTCACAGACTTATCTCCCAGACACACACACACCCACACACGGTGCACACAATCTCTCTTCCTCTCTTCGACACACACGCACGCACACACACACAGACACACACACGCACACACATTTAAACGCACCCGTACAGCCATCCGTTCACAAGTCTCACACAAACCTGACATCCTAAATCACTCGCCAAAAGGGTACCCCGCCCACAGCCTGCAGGGCTGGAATAGGAAGTGAAAGACTGAGTGCTTCATGATGTAAAGGGTCTTTACAGAGGACAGGACCAGAGAGGAAGGGAGAGCACGGGACCGTGGGAGATCCTCGCCTGGTCTGAGCTACGGAGCGGGGTGAGGGGGTAAGAAGGGAGAGGGGGAGAGGGAGGGCTGGAAGACAACGGCAGCCACTAATGAACTCCATTATGCTATTCAACTCTCGGGGGGGGGGGGGGGGGGGGGGGGGGGGGGGGGGGCGGTGTGAGAGGGACCTTTCAGCAAGGCAGCGGATTTACGAGCCTGGCTGGGCTGGCAAACGGCAAGCACGGCGGTTAATGGCCGCTCCGGCGGCATGCGGGCACCGTACGATAAACAAATGGGCTCTAGGTGTCTTTAATAAAACGACAAGCCCGGTTATACAGTTCACGGCGCGGGGAATTAAACATCCTGCATTGATGACCTCAGCTGGCAAACCAGCAAATGTAACACAGGACCAGTGTGTCCTTAGTAGAGAGACAGGGAAAAAAGACAGAGATTGAGGGGAGAGAAAGAGATACAGAGAAAGAAAGGGAGAGAGAAAGGTGGAAAGGTTGAGAGAGACAGAAAGGCTGAGAGTGACAGAGAGCCAGGTAGAGATAGAAAGGAAGAAAAAGACCACAGAAATAGAACTAGGTAGAGGTGAAAACAGAACCACTAAAGAAAGGAGTGAAAGAAAAAACAGATCGGGAGTAGAAAAATATTAGAAAGAGAACACTAAAATTAAGGCAAAGTGAATGAGTCCCTGTCTCTGTTTAGACCCGACAGCATTTCACAGGTAGAGGAAAAGAAGTGGCATGAATGATTCCAGTTTGATAAGTTGTAAACAGCAATTTATTCGGGGCACTTCATTGAGTTCCTCACTGGGACTTTAGAAGACGGGGACAGGGAACAGCCTTGCCAAATGAAAATGATGGTAATTTACTTAAATGAGTGCATGTCTCCGTGTTGTTTGTCGTGACAGAAGATGTGTTTGTCTTTTTTCTTTCTAACTCTCTGTCTCACTCCATCTTTCCTGATTCTCTCGTTTCATCTATTTTCTCCGTATCCCCCCAATAAATCTCTCCTCTGTGCTTTATTTTACTCAGCTTATCTCTCTCCTGGCCTTTTCAGTTCTCTCTCTCAGTCAGCACATAATGCTGTGCGGCTTTAATTAATCCATAGCCCGTCAGAGGGGAGCGCTTGCTTGTTTACCCTTATTGAAATTAGCAGGCCTGCCTCCCAGGAGACCACACGTCAGAACCACAATTAGCCAACACCGGGCTAATTAGGAGCTAGCGCTAACGATCCGGTTCAACCACAGCGGAGGACAGAAGAGGAGAGAAGAGGTGGAGAAATCCAGTAGCGACAATGACTAGCTTAGAGTGAGTGTGAGCGTGTGTCTGGGTGAGCGATTAAATTGAAACTGTAGCCCCACCCTCACACACAACAAAAAACAAACGAGCGAATGGGTCACCGTTTTCGGGCACCAATTCTGAGCGATATCACTAACATTGATTTTCCGCTGAAACAAGCAAAGAAAAGTGAAAAAGAAAAAACACAGGGAATTAATGTGCTTCTTTCCAGGCAATTCATCAGGCACATTACCCTTAAATACACGCACTTCACTTAATAACAAATGTATTCACTCCCACATATGGCAACCAATTATCGGTTTCCGGGTCATGAAGAAGAGCAGGATGGAGGAGACGAGAAGAGGACTGTTTTTTTCAAATTGAGAAACACCCAGTCTCTCACAGCCTTTCTCCCATAATTTGACCGAATGATTGTATGGACTAAGTATATTTGTATGGACACTCCATTCACATTCCGCAAAGGCTGGCAGAGTGGCCCAGAGAGGCCTGGTAAAGAGTAAAAAACATACATGTCCATGTTAATAGCTATTCCCCATATGTGGACCCCTATTTCTGGGTCTTTCACTGCCACCAGCGGGCATTCAGCGCACCTTCTTGAACCAGCTGTTAGACACCCTCAACTGCCGGCCATTACGCTGATTACCACTGCTGTCAATCAGTGAGCTCCACCCCCTGGAGACCTACTGACAACCAATTACACATGGATGACCCTTATTAAGGTGAGACTGGTTGGGGCTGAGTCTTAATAGGGGTTTGGGGAGGGAGAAGAAAGAGGTAGTTGAGGAAGAGGAGGAAGAAAAAAAGATGAAGATTGAGAGAAAGAAGAAGATTGTTGCTGTTGCAATGCCTGTGGTGACAAATACGGGACACAGCACGTATCACTTTGCCGGGGTCATAAGGTCAGCAGCAAGGAGTAAACATGTTTGTGAAAACACAGCACACTTTGATCTTTTTCCCAAAACGGTGCAACAACCTCCAGGATTTGGGTGAGAATAGAAATAAGACTTCAATTGGAGGGCAGCCACAGGTCAGGTAAATGCTGCGAAACCGTTTAAATCAGGGTTAAAATAGGACAGCGTGGAAACAAGAACCGTGACTGGGTAGCCTAATACCCACCTACGTCAACCTCCTGGAATGAAAAGAGAAAACATAGCAAAGCAGATAGAAATAGACAAAAAGAGATAATGGTTAATGGTGGATACAGCCGAACAAGTTTGCGATTAGGGGAAGATATTGAGTCTCATATAGCGGTTACACAGGACACAGAGAGATACGAAAACAAGATGCGCTCACTTAGATTTTGTATTCAAATCCCTCACATCGTTCTTTGAGTGCTTTGATGCAGACAGTAGTAATGCCAGAATCAAAAAGATTGTCTAAAGATAATAAAAAGCGCAAGCAAAGGTCACGTGCAGCTCTACACATCTCCCTTTGGGCTGATGTGAGACTAATCTGACGGATGGTAGCCAGAACGAGCAACGCTTGGCCACACCCCCTTGGAGTTCAGTAGATGCATCAGTCTTTCCAAAGGAAATCTATGTAGGGCCAAACCTACATAGATTTCCTACGTAGTGTAGTCATTTAAAGGTTTATCTATAGCCAACTATGCCAAAAGAAAAGCCCATAGCTAGCCAAGAGAAATTCCTGTCGATACAGACATTAGTTTTGATGATATGATCACCATAATATATTTGACATTATAAAGCTTGTGCTTCGAATCCTGGTTGGCTGATAGCGGTGTTATATGAGACCATATACCACGGGTATGGCATCACATTACTTTAGTGCTCTAACTGCGTTATTAATCGGTTTATAAAAACTAAAAGAAAGGTTTTGTGGTATATTGACAATGTGCAAGAATTGGCATACTGATAATATACCACAGCAAAGTGCTGTGCACCAGATACTCTGCGATGCGTCCTGTGCATAAGAACATCTCTTTGCAATGGTATATTGGCCATACACCACACATCCTTGTGTCTTATTGCTTACAAATTGCATTATTATTTCTTGTGGTAGTTTGACATAACTGAACACAAAACAGTCAGTTCATTTTTGTTTTGTTCATCTAGTCAAATAAAAGCGTTCTTGTGGGTCTCTATTGTCTCTATGCAGCAGCTATGGTGAGCACTACACATAGAGTTGCAATTCATATTGTTTTGGCACATAAATATCAAGCTAATATATTGTCCCTTGCCCTGCAATCCAATTCTCAGGCTTGCAATCCAACAAAGTTTGTGAAGAGGCAAGGTAGAGAGTGACATTACCGTCTTGTTGATGTCATGGGATGGGGCGGACCCTAAATCAATTGCAATGGAAACAGCGGCCACGGACTGCAGTGCAGGTGCCAGAGAGACGATTGTCAATTACAGTAATGTGTGTAATTATACATTCTCATTTTTAAGTTGAATTACGGCAGATTATAAATGTTTTGTCATACCAACACACTTGTCTTACTTTCTGTACTGGGATATAACAGTGGTACAGTGGGACAGGGGTATATGAGACAGTATACCATGTGTATGACCTTTTTTGCCGTTGTAATTGCGCTATTAACCAGTTCATACTAGCACATTGTGGCGTTGCTACACATTGCCAATATACCACAGCTGAGTGGCATATCCAGACACTGGATGCAGCATTGTGCAAAAGAACCAAGATTAGCCTTAGTGTGTTGGCTATATATAACAACCCCCCGAAGTGCCTTAATGCTTTTTACACGGAGCCGTGCGAGTGAGAGGGAGTTAGGAGATTGGGGTGAGTGCCGGCCATTTAAGGGAGAGCAGGTGATTTGAGGGGGAGTTGGCTGTGATGCTGATCAATGGAGCCCAGCAGTGACGGGGACACATTCATTTAACACAGTGGAGGTCCGCAGCTGCCATCTTAGCAGAGAGAGCAGGGAAACAAGCAAAGCACACGAAAAACACACGAGACGTAAAAGATTTACCACAGAATTGGACCTTTCTATCCGGCAGGGGTACGACGAACGACAATGGACAAAGTTAAAGTCAAAGTTTGAAATGTACTGGTTAAGGATCTGGGGAAAGTGGAAAAAGAAAAGACTTAAGAGGCACTGGGATTGAACCCGTAAGGCACTACTAAACCACTGGCCTACTTGGTTGGATTAGCACCCACCTCGTGGCTGATGTTAAAGGCAGTTATACTGTATTTCCTGGAAATGTTAATGTCAATCTGAAGTAGCTCTCTCTCTCAGTCACACGCACAGACGCCCACACACCTCGACGCATACACTGGAGTCATCTACGACAGGACAGAGGAGCCGCGGGGAAAGCAGCGAGCTCGGTCAAACTACACTACAGCACCAGTAACCACCAGAAAATGATATTCACAACGCTTGACATTTGGAGACGGAAGTGATTTTAATTAGACGGCACCCACATTAACACACAACAGATGCTTTCGAAATGGCACAATCTTTTTTTTCACGTCCGTGCCCTACTTTGGAGGCCTTTTGGGAGGAGAGGGGGAATAGGGCTCCACTGGGGATGCAGCCAACGTGATCTTCTGCGGGGAATAATGATGTGTTTGTTGAACATGTGGTATTTGACAGGCAAATTAAAGCTGCCGCGCGATTCGCCGTCTCTGTCCAAACGCTACTGCAGAGAACGGAGGACAGCAAAAGGGAGGGAGCGATAGAGGAGGGAGAAAAAAGGAGGGGGGGAGAGAGGGGGAGAGAGAGAGACCGAGGAAATGAGAGGTGTACAAAAAGAGGGGGAGGAAGGGAGGGAAAGAAAGGAATAGAGAGAGAAAGAGAAGCTGACTAATTGCCCAGGGGACTGAAGCACCCTCACCCACACAATGGGCTAGACACACACTGCTGAGCAGGAGCCACAGCGGCCCCCCTTAATTATGCTCTTAATTAAGGCAGCAACTCAAGAGTGTGGGTCGTGCACGCGGGGCCCGTTTTGGATTGGCGGGAGGTCCATGCATGAACTCGGACGAGTCGTCGCGTATGCAGGTGCGTACGCGGTCAAAATCGGCGTCGGAGTACGAGCGTGCGCTCGCGTGTTAGACGGTCCTGTTTTCATTTTTTTTCCCCTCCTTCATTTCCTCTGTGCTTTTTAAGCGTGTGCATTAGGCAGCCCGCAGCTAGCCCGGTCTTCTGAGGAGCAGGCCGGGCTGGCGGCGCCCACCATATTGCCACGTCTGCTCGTATAACAAAGAGCCCCAGTCAACACTAACATGTGTTGTGATGCAAATTACCACCGTCTGTCTTGGCGCACAACACCACTCTTAATTGAACCTTCTGATCTCTGGCTAATTCCACTAATTAGAAGTCTATTTCGCTGAACAGAATGTGTATGTACTTTACATATATGTGTGTGTGTGTGTGTGTGTTTGTGTGCGCGGCAGGGTGCGTGTTGTGTGTCTCGCTAACTTAGTATCCACCGAGCCCACAGCCGTCTGGTGTTTCACAGGAGTCCATAAAAGCAAATTCTCAGGCATTCATCCTCTACATCAGGGTTAGCGGACAGGTGCGCTGTTGGAACTGATAAAGTTACATAAAACAGCACAGATGCTCACGGATGATTCACACAAGCAAGCACAGACATGCAAGAGAAATGCTGTGTTTGCGTGTGTGGTTGTGTGTGTGTGTGTGTGCGCATACGAGCATCTTGATTTCTACATGTAACTAAACTTTCTCTCTCCAGGATAACTTTTCGCAGCCTCGGAAGTGCAGAAAGGAAGAGAAGAGAAGGAAGAATGTGACACAGAGAGGTCAATACCCATCAGTAGGCCGGATTAGCATGCTGGACAAACAGAGGGAGTGAAGGAGTAGAGGGAAAAAAAGGGGAGATGGGTGACAGGTCCAGTGCAAGCCTGAGACACGTCTGTAAGATTGATCCTCTGCCCTGCCTGACAAGCTCTGTGAGTGTGTGTGTTTAAGTATTGTGATTGGGTGAGCATTCATCAGTGTATATGCACATGTGACTTGACATGAAAACCTGATTCGTTGTAAAAGGTCTTGAATATGTATATTCTTCCTTGTACCACACAAGAACCCACAAAGCAGAGCCTGTAAAGTTTTAAATAAGAGAGCCTGTGGACCTTTATAATCGATCCATTTTCATCAATCTTAGAAAGTAAATCAGATGGAAATCTGTTAAAGTAGGGCAAGGGAAAAGAGTGAGAATATAGAAAGGAGAGATCATGATAGAGGGATTAGAGGAATATAGAGGTAGAGGGAGAGAGAGGGGGAAAGAAATGGAGAGAAAGAGAGGAACGGCAAAGAAGAGGGATACAGAGAGAAGGATTGAGAGAGAGAGATGGAGAGGAGAGAGAGAGAAGGAAGCCAGAGAGGGACTCTGCAATGAAAAGAGGGTGAGATCAAGAAACAGTGTGAAAGACAGAGAGTGGGAGAAAGTGACAAAGACATACAGTGACAGACACAGAGACAGAAAGACAACAAAAGTATAAGATCGTGCGGGAGAGAGAACGGATAAAATAGAGAAGTGGAGCAACAGTGAAGGAGAGAAGGACAGAGGGGAAAAACAGTTAAAGAGAAAGAAAAGAGAGACAGCCAAAACAACATAGTGTATATCGAAGTGGAGTTAGAGAGCAAATAGAAAGCAGAAGCTGGAAATAAAGTAGATAATATTCGAGCGAGGGGACAGCGAGAGAGAGATAAAAGGCTGTCGCCAGTATGAGGGCTGCTGTAATCTGGAGCTGGGTAATGCCATCCAGAGTAGACCGTCATAAAGGGCGCAGCAGGAGGTGCCTACTTTACAACCCTGCCTGGAGACGGAACACCGGCAACCAAAAACAATCTGACGGCCATGAAACAAGTGACATGCACACCCTAAAGACACAGTGGTGTGTCGAAGCCAATACGAAGGCAGGATGACGTGTTGACGCGTTGTACGTGCATGCGTGCGTGCGTTTGTGGGTGTGTCTGTGTGTGTTTGTGAGACACGTGCCTCATCAGCAGACGCAAACAGCCAATTTACTGTCGCTTGGAGAAGCCAGGCCACTGCCCCCCACTGTGGGCGGGATAACCACACAATGTCAATCACTGATTTAAACCAATGGGAGGTCTACTTAGGACATCAAAAGCACCGCTATTAGGTGGATTCCGTCGATGGGGATAGAATAAAGAAAGCCCACATAATGAGATACTCACAGATGTCATCTTCATCCTTCCATATGGTTAAGTCCCTAGTTATGAATCAAGGTTCCCTGGGGTGCCAGTAGGAAACCAGTGGTTTTCTTTACAAAAAAGCATCCTAAATCTATAAGCTTTGTTAAAGGGCCAGTGTTTGAAATGTCCCCTCTTGGATATTTCCTCCTACTACGACGTCTTTTCTCCAAGCACGCCTTATTTTTCTTTGAAACATGTTGGAGAATGTCATTTACTTACGTTCTTGTCCTCTGGCTCAAAATACTATATGTTATTATATTTCTCAGCTAATTACACCGTAAAACTATTCACTGCATTATCAATGTTTTGTTTGCTCACACTGAAATGTAGCAAATGGTGTGAGGTTTTAGCAACTGGGTAACAGCCAAGCGATTCCTACTTCTGCCGTTCTTGGTTGTGGTTGAGGAGATGATCATCCCTCTGAGCTAATTTGAAGCCTTCCATCATGACAGAAAAAGCCTGGCACAAGGATTGAAACTTGAAACACCAGAAATTTCACCCAGCTCAATTTAGCAATTTTTCGAAATGACATCCAATTGCGAAACATTGTGTGGTCGGGGGAAAGGAGGTAAAAATATGCTGAAAGGAAGAAGTTAGTTTATGTGGGGTTTAAGTCTGTCTTGAGTACTGTTTGATTACTCAGGTAAGCTTTTCACAAGATTAGATTTTTGAATGAAGTCGGCACTCAGCAGCCTCCCACAAAAGGGTCCAGAATAAAACATCTCATATATCTGTTTACTAGAATCAGTCAGCTGGTTGTCTAAGTTTATGTCTAAGTTTAGACATAGAGACAGTTTAAATGTTTTATTACAAACACTGCATGGAGGCTTTGGATAAATGTGTTTGGGTAGTGTTAAATTAAATGAATAACATTAGGCAACCAAAGACTTAAACCAAATCATTTTAACCAAAAGACATATTGAGCACCACACCAACAGAAGTATGTTTGAATCACATTATCATTTTCTTGAGGGCCAGTATCTGAACATCTTCCATGTGTTGGGTTTGTTATACTGTAGGTCGGTACCTTGATCCGTTTGGTCTCCTTTCCATAACATTAGCCTTGGGGGACCCCCGATCCCTTTTAACACACACACACACACACACACACACACACACACACACACGTAGCCTCCTTGATGCCTCACCCACCACCATTGTGGGATGGCCGGGTGGCTTGGTGCTCCACTAATTAAGTAAATGAGAGAAAGACAAAAGGCAGCTGGTGTTTCCAGAGAAGAAAAAGACAAATAAGAAACACTTCCTATCCAATATTTGGAATCCCCTGCAGCCCTATCAACTGTCTCACTCTCTGACCTTCTCAGGCCTGTTCTGATCCCCAGCCCTCTAGGTCACCCCACACCTCTCTCTTCCACTGAGCCCCCTTATCTATGCAGATACCACCCGTCGTCTCTCTTCCGCCCCGCCTGTCGTCCCGCCTTGCGGAAGAGGGGCAATGAAAGTGAACAGACCAAATAAAACCGTTTGTGAGGAGAGGAAGAGAGTCGTCTGGAGGTTAAGAATGCCAAGTGGCTAATAACGCAGAGCTAAAGAGGGAAGAGAAAGAGATGGAGAGAGAGACAGAGAGTTGAAGGGGAGGGCGGTCTTAGCGCTGGCATTGCCGTGGCATGTGAATCACCTTGGCACCGGACACGGTCTAGTTGGCAGGGGTCCTCATATAGACCCGTCGACCTGCTGTGGCGACATGTAAGGCAGAACGACGGGACTCATATCAACCAGGGTGTGTGGGTAAACTGGAACGGGGCAACGACACATACTCCTGGCATTCCATTCAGCGGGCGAACTAAGACACAGAGGTCCAGGTGTCCCCACTAGCAAAGTAACCATGTAACAAATCATGACCAGTGACCACATCTGGCCAGTCCTAACTTTAGTAGATGTATTTTGAGGCTTTGGGGTAAGGTAATAATGGGGTTTAGGGTTTGGAAAATATGTGACCCCAAAAAGTCCTCACGACTATACTAAAACAAGCGTGTGTGTTTGTTTGTGTGTGCGTGTTCTTTTATGAGCACGACTTGGTTTGTTAATGACTGCTAGCAGGTCTCTCTGTGTGTACGCGGCCATGCGGATAGGATCAACCTGAGGGAAATGAATGGCTGCCTTCACTGGGGGGGGCAAGCTGTGACAGCCCAACCGTCTGACTGATGTGCCTGTAACAGATATCGCGTTGTTGTCAGAGGAGCCGAGCTGCTGGATGTTTCTGCCGGGCCAAGCATTGCTTGTCCTCCCCTTTGTTCCCCCACAGAGACCTGCGGACTGATAGGGATCTACGACAGCGTGTGCTCGTGTCGCATGTCTGTCTCTCTCTCTCTCTTTCTTTCTTGCACTCGGGAATCTCTCATTGTCTTTATCATCGCCGGCTCTATTTTTCTCTCCTCGTTTTATCGTCTCTCTCTGTGGTTCTCTCTTCCTGTAGGTCTCTCATTAGCGTTACGATGATTCCAGTGATGACGGGGTTGGGAAGGGAGTTTACGTCCATTGATATGCTTTGTTGTGGCTTTTTTGCGCTCTCTGACTCCAGGTAGACACTCACACATGGAGGTGTGCCAGACAACATATGATCAAAGGGCGGCCGTGCCAGCGGTGCTGAGGTAATGGCCGAATATTCCTGGCTACCCTGGTAAACCGCAACTTTACGCATGACACAATTAATGCCTTTGGCCAAGAGAGGAGGAATGAAGGAAGTATCATGAGAGGGAGGGGTGTCAAAGAGACCTTTGGTTTGGAGAGAAAGTTTTGAACAAAATCTAATTGAAAGAATAAAAAAAAATCTGAAAGACAGAATGGAGAGGGGGAAAAGAGGAGCAGTCAGCCCCCGTCTTTTCTGTATCATTTCGTTATTACTCCGTGGGCGTTCAGATCATCACCTGTAGAGCGAGATGGATGGATGGAGCCTTCTTTATTGCCTACACACTCTTAGTTGTTTTCTTCCCAAAAAGGTTATTTGGTTGTCCTTGTAGCGGAACCATTTTGATTTTCAGGTAAAACCCTTTTTGGCTCCTTCAAGATTTCATGTAAAGCTTGTCCAGAACCTGCAGCCAACTGGGTTCTTGTAACTAAGAGTGTTTAACATGCACTCAAAAACAATAGTTCAAATTGCTCCCCAGAACCATTTGCTTTTTTTGTTGCTGTAAAGAACCGGAAAACAACACACCAGAACATAAGACATCAACCAACATCAGATAAAGCCAACAGGGATTGGCTACCTAAAATAAAGTCCAGTAAGAAATGTCCAATAAGTTAGTAAATTTAGCCACGGTTTATCAGTAATGAACACTACCCTGTCCTAACACGAGACAGATTATGACACGCTAAGCATTTCAGAGAGTGTGCGAGTTTGCAAGCCACGGGCCTGCAGAACACTGTTACTCCCACACTTTAGTTGACCCAAACGACGACAGTGCGGTCTGGTTTGATAGATGATGGTGCTTATGGCTGGTGATGGTTCCACAGTAACCGCAACGCCACGGGACCGGTCGCCTCGCAGTCGCTGCACTCATCCCGCAAACACACACGGACATTTGGAACCTACCTCCCGGACCTGACAATTTAAACGAGCCCCCTCCCTTCCGTTTTCTCTCAGTTTCTCTCTCTTCCGAACGACCCACCATCCTCAGCGTAGTGTCACCTTGCCAGGAGGAATGACTGAGGTTTCATAACAGGGAGTCACACAGGAGACTGACAATAAAGTCACACAGGAGACTGTTTATGTGCGTTTTCCCTCATTCTTCCAAACATGGTGGAGGATATGTGCTTGAGCGCCACCAGTAGGCACATCTCCCGTGCAGGACGTCGGTCGGTTACCAGAAATCACCAGAAATCAGATAGACAACAGTAGGAGGACAGGGCGGCCTTTTGCTCGGTTACTTGGCCACTGGTACATGGAGCAAACATGGTGGTTTGTACACCATAGCTGGACAGCTACTTGTGGAACCCACTGCTTATAAAAGGAACACCATAAAAGCCTCACCATTTCTCCCTCTCGCTGTTTATTTTGTTTCCCTCTTTCTCCCTCCATCTCTCTTAACACCAGCTCTGTTCTTGGGCCCACTTAACCCCCCCCCCCCGCCACACAGACAAACACACACACACACACACACACACACACACACAGTGTGTCAGGCAGTCACCTTGCAGTCCCGTTAGAAATATAGCTGCTCCTTTGCCAGGGTTTAAAGACACATAAAGCTCTCAGAGAAAAGGCTGAGTTTGGGGGGGGGGGTGGTCACTGCAGACGGGTGACCTTATTTCTCTGCCTGTGAATGGAACAAGTGCATGTGTGTGCATGTGTGTGTGTGTGTGTGTGTGTGTGTGTGTGTGTTTGGCTGTGGCATGCTCCAATCACACACTATGCAGTGCTCTTCTGCTCCACCGCTAACCTCCACACACATACACACTAATCCACACACACGGGATCTCGTCAGCAGTCTCCATCCCTCCCACCATCCCCAAGCCCCATTTGATTAGAAGGTGGGCGGGGGCGACGAGGAGAGAGGACGCACAGAGTAGGAAACGGAGATCTCTATCTCTCCCAGCTCACCAGAGTGCGGTGGCCATCATCATCCCCCCCTAATTCCCACACTCCCCAGCCCCCTGTCCCACACTCCCCAGCCCCCTGTCCCACACTCCCCAGCCCCCTGTCGCAGCCGCCACTTCCTCCGGCACACTCATTTATCACAGGTCACCGTCGCAAGAGGAGCCGTTTAGGAGGACAATGTGCCCCCTGATCATCCCACCTGCACAGAGCTGCCTCACACGCTCTCCCTAACACTCTCTCTCCCACACGCTCTCTCTAACACTCTCTGTCCCTCTCTTTCTCTCCGTCAGTAGTCTCAGGACATGGACTCACTGCCCCTGTTAAGGCTGTTACACACACAGGACACTGTCATTGTTTTGTACAGTTGGATGGCTACGGACAAATATGTGACGTTGGGCTCACATCAGAAGGCTAAAATAGCACCTGTGGAATGACAATACATTCCGTCCTTAATTCAGCCAGCGCGGCGATCATGTCCTTCGGCTCCTTTATTGCATTTCAATCTGTCTTTCCCAACATTACATTAATATAGGTTTGATTCATATTCAGCACACAGATAAATACACACAGCGAGAGGCTGAACAAGAGGAAGGGAGAAATAAAGAGGGAGACAGAGAAGCAGAAAAAAAGAGGGTGGTGGAAAGCGAGACATAAAGAGAGACAACAAGGCGAAGACAGACAGTGAGGGAGTGAAAGAGAAAAAACGCCAAACAGAGATTATAATGCAAGGCGTATTAGCGGAGTCTTGAAACAGTCAATATCATTCATTGGTACAGTAATTAAACAGCTTAGCTACTGTGAATATCTGAAAGGGGATTAGCAGGCGCAGAATAACATGGCAGAGGACACACACACGCACACACACAGGCGCCCGCGCCCGCGCACACACAAACACATAGATGCACTGTACAGCTCTCTCACACATACCTGAGCACAGTTATTTTTCATGTTATTTGTATTCATTTAAATCTTCAGCAACAACACAAAGTGTCTGTGTGAGAATGTGTGTGTGTTTTAGGTCTAACTATACTCATGAGGATCAAATGTCCCAATGAGCATAGTAAAACGAAAAGAAATTGGACTCATGGGGACCTTTTGCCGGTCCCCATGAGGCAAAAGTCAATTTCTGGCTCAGGGTTTAGGTTTAGGGTCAAACTTACAATTAATTTTAGAGTTTGAATTGCGGTTTCTTTAAGGTCCAGGCACTGTTGGTTACGTTTAGGGTTAAGGATAGGCATTACACCTAGGGGAAATGTAGGCATAAATGTTACTTAATTGAGGTTAAGGTTAGGGCTGGGTTAAGGGTTAAGATTAGGGCAAGGGAACATTCATCCCCATGAGGTTAGCTGTACAAACGTGTGTGTGTGTGTTTGTGTGTGTGTGTGTGTGTGTGTGTGTGTGTGTGTGATGTCAAGAAAGAGAGACACAACAAAACATGAGAAAGGAATGACTCTCTTGGGAGTTGACAACCACTTCTGGGACTCAAGCTCTGTGCCACTGGGAGTCACAATGAAGACGTTTTTTTCTTATTCATTGAGGTAATGAGGTAGCCTTCGTAGAGATTAGACAAATTGCATTATTATTCAAATGCCTCCCGTTGTGCTGTTCTTAGAGCAGAGGAAAGCCACAGAGGACAGCAAAGAAGGCTGACTCAATGGAAACGACTGAAGGACCCTCGGATCGCCCCGAGCAACGCTGACAATCAAAGAACTTTGTTTTTCTACAGGTTTCCGGACGCCCACAAACGCACACGCATGCCAGGAGCACACTGACTCGCCATACGGCCTTTAAACATGACTGGGCGTGTTCAAACGCACACACACAATGAGGACAGGCAGACCAATGTTGCGGAGGGCCCACTGACAGCTTATTGTCCGCGTGACAAATTGGATGTCATAATTAAAGGGAGACAAATGAGCCAGTCACTGCCCAACCCGGCTGACAGCTCCACTGTACCCCTCCGCCTCAACCCTCTCTCGCCAGCAACGGAAATCACAGGCGAGAGAATAAAAAGAAGAGGGAGGAGAGAGAATTAACATTTAGCAGAGACGTCGTAAGAGGGTGAGAGAAAGAAAGAAGAAGGCTGAGAGAGAAAGAGAGAGAGAGAGAGAGACGTGGATAGAGAGAGGAAGAGACAGACCACGTAAGGCAAAGAGCGGATAAAGAGGGCAAACGCGGTTCGCAGCCTCGCAGCAGCAGAAAGTTGGGCCGTTTGTTTCTGAGTGGAATTACAAGCGGCAGAGAAAACAAACCCTCCAGTCGGCCCAAAAACAAATCCCCGAGCCTTTCTCTCCCCAACACTCTGAATGGCAAACTGACGATTGAAGCCCAAATCACCCCCCCCCCCAAACCATAACGCCCCCACTCCCATCTTTCGCCTACAGAGGATAAAGCTATAAGATACTGTCTGAGCTCTGGAATTTGTAGAGAATACAACAGAGATCCGCACAGTCAAGCCTACACTACATAAATCTATGGCAGGCATGGCTGGGACTGGCCAATCCAACCCACCAGGAGTTGGCACAGGATGGCCCAACCCAATCAAAGCCAGACATTCTTCTAATTAACCCATTCAGTTGTTCAGCGATCTGAGCAAATTCAGTTTTGGTGTTAACCTAATCAGTCTGGTGTCGACATACAGTAGTCGGCTCAGTGTTATTAAGAATTTCAACAGGTGTACATACAGAAGACAGACCAATCAGCAACATGGCTATTGTAAATCCGAGTGGGTGATTTTGAACAGGAAATGATGCTGTGTAGAAGATCTCACTCACTGTTGACAGCACTGGATGCTCCAGCGGGCTTTGTGCGTCAAACCGAATGCGTTTACCCATGAAATGTTAATGCTTTACCTCATGGCACATCCTGTTTCCTCCAAGCAGAAGCTAACGATTGTCATAGCTTCTAGCCTCTCAGCTTGTGCACTGCTTAATTAAACGGACCAGGTCCGAACACAATGGTCAAGAAAATACAAATTAACATAAATTGAGAGATTATGTTGGTTTGCTGTTTTCTGGGGATAACCAGCTAATCAGCTAGTTAGCATTATTTTCAGCAGTGCAAATTCTATTGAGGAAGTATAGGGGAGCTGTGTCTATTCCGGCCACAACCAAAGTATAGGGCTGGCATTTATGGTAAAGTTTGTGAGAAGAATTATTCACAAGTCTTAGCTTAGGTCATTGTTGTCTTTGTATGTCACTAAAACCAGCCAGTACATAATGTTCTATGTAGTTAGTGAAAAAGTAATCTTGTTTCCAGACATTTCCATCCAAATGTATAGGTCGTTAGCCAACAAGAAAGCTGTGAAGAAATCCTGGCATAATTGGCTAAAATTGCTATTAACTACAGAAGATTATATGCATAATTGCAGTTTATTATTATAATCATCTTTAAAGCACCAAAATGAATGCACTAATATAAATTACTATTAGGGTTGGACTATTTGTTAGCGGTTTCTGAAAAAAAAAAATTGACAGGAACACATTATTGTCCACGAATGGCCCTCACAAAATAGACTGTGAAAAAAAGTCACATAATAGACAAAAAGTAATGTACAAAATGTTGGACTGAATGGGTTAAGCACACAAGACATGGGGTTATTTATTCTCCTGCCAATGACTGAGAAAAATAGCGCAAAAAGGATAGATAGAGGAAGAGAGGGAAAGTGTGTTTGTGTGTGTGTGTGTGTGTGTGTGTACGTGTGTGTGTGCGTGCATTTGAAAAAGGAACCTGGAACTGGTTGATGCGCATGATTACTCAGGCTATTGAAAAGTCCATTTCCGCCATTCCTGCATCTGAAAGACCCAATCTGGGATGTTTTACTCTCACATGCTGTGTAGTTGTGCTAGCGCATGTAAATATTTGGTTGGTTCATGAACCCAAGAGACAGAAGCCTCTCTGTACAAGAGCCAGGGAAACAAATGTCAAACCAACAATCCACTGCCATTATATAACTTTCCAGGCTTGAGAAATCCGAGCATGTGTTGCTGTAATACAAAGCACAATGATGGGCTGAGTTCATCACGCCGCGTTTCTAAAACGGTTGTTAAAAAAAAAAAAGTTGTTGCAATGTTGAGTGAAAATGAGAGCCCACCTGTTTCAGAACCAGTCTTTCTCTTTGGTACAGAAGGAGCACATGCCTGAACTAGAAAGCAATGTCTCTCATTGACAGTGGGCTTGGTCACGTGATCACAAAGATGTTTATTATGTGGCGCTGTTTACTGGGTGCTGTTTGCCCGCTGCTCGTAATGATAGAGAGGCCGATGAATAAGCCACCGCTGATCAAACCAATGTCACTCTGATTGAACTAATCTTCGTCATACTCTCTCATACAGATGTCTCTCTCTCTCTTTGACACTCAGTACATGTGGGTTTCAACTCAGCCAAATACAATCACGTTGTCAATCTCTCTTTGCCTCTCCAACTATCTGACATACATGTGAGAAAAACGCACGCACCCGTCTCATTGTGTTATAATGTAAACTCACAGCTTCACACTAATGCCTGCATGGATGATAAACATTAATCACGATGATGACGACAACATAATGACTGTGTCATAGAGCAGAGAGGACTGGCACAGGGCGCCGGCTGATATTAAGAAACTGTGCCGGCATTGTTCTCTAATTTGTTTCGGAAACTAAATCAATTTTCAAGATCTCCTGTAGAGTTAAACAGAGAAATACTCATTCGACAGATGCTATCTAAAGACCTTCATTACCCTGTTATAAATTAGAATTTCCTCAATCAATCAAACTGTATTTACATGGCGAATTTCTTACAATAGAGACATTTGAAGATGCTTAACAAATATCTGATATCCACTAACAGTGCCGGTAGTGCTGACAAATTTGCTTCAGAGACTAAATCCACTTTTAAGAAAAACTCAATTGACAGATGCTATCTAAAGACCCTTATTAGCCCATTATAAATTTTAATTTTCTCGATCAATCTAAATTTATGTAGAGCACTTCCCCCCCCCATCAAAGACATTTCAAGGTGCTTAACAAAGAAAATAATCTAAAGGTGTTGAAAATGCACAGCCAAACGTCCTCTATGCAAGTACAGACTATAAACTAGTGACTAGCATGGGAGAAAACCACTGACCCCTGAAACCTACAGCCCATCCCTGGGTAATCCGCAAAGATACAGCTGATAACCTGATATAGGTATTTACTTGCTCGTCCCCAAGACGATCACAATGAGTCACTCCAACAGCGGTCTAATTATGATGTCACGCCCACTGCATGGACAACCACGCACAAACAGGCGGACGGACAGACAAAAACCACGCTTGTGGAACACCGGCGCGTTACAACCAAAGGTAATTGAACACAATCCAATGCGAATGCATACTGGCTGGCGTTGGCATAGCCCTCATAAAAAGTACAATTGGGAATAGATCTGTAGAGCATAAACAGTTGTTTCAGGCAGCTCCACATAGGGCAGCGCTTGAACTTCACCACCTTGATTGGAAGGTGAGGAGAGGCCAGGCAAGTGGACAGGGTGAGAGTGCCGTGTGTGTGCGTGTGCGCGCGCGCGTGTGTGTGTGTGTGTCGGGGCCTGGGGAAGTGGTGGGTGGGAGGGGTCAACATCCCATTTCTATTCTACACACATGCACACGCAGACACAACTTCCCCGAGCGGGCGGCATAGCTCAGATTCTTAGGGGGAAATTTGCATCACAAATATGGCTCTTGGCTAGAAGTATGGCATGCCAAATAACCTCGCCTGTCTGTCCAGAGGCTGCTTTCCTCTCCGCTCAAATCCCCCGTCCCCCTCTTCTTCTCGGTTCCTATTAATTGTGTGTTACGTCTAAAATAGCCCCTCTCCGATGGCCACCGCTGAGGCTCACGGGTTCCCCTCAGTGCAGTTCATACTATGTCCGCAGCCCAAATGACACCCTATTAAGTGCACTTTCTTTGTCGCGCGCTACAGCCACAGAAGATCTAGCCGAGGTGCAGCTGGCACGCATTACCTACAAATATACACAGCACTGACCTCGACAACGCGCGAGACAGAAGCCTTGCTGGTCAACTTGTTTGTTTTCGTTGTGACAAACATAAGAGTAATGAAAAGTAAAAGTCTACATAATCGAATGGCATACCGGTCATTCATACCCCACGACACATACCACCAGAGGTCCCTTCACAGTTCCCAGGTCTAAGACAAACTCATGGCAACACACAGTATCCGTCGGTCATGTTCACATGTGCACTGTATAGGGAATAAGGTGTTGTTTTGGGCTTCGCATGCTGAGGTGGTCAGAGTGGGGGTCCACTGTATGCACCTCCCACTTCATCAGCCCCGAAGTTGAAGACAGTGAAGGGATGGGGGAAGCATCCAAGCCCTCATGACACGCTTATCAGTGAGCTGCTTATAGACATACACAGTCATGTGAAATGTATGTACACCCCCTGGAAAGTCCTCTTAGCACATGGACATTTGAGAGGAATTCCAATAACATTCATTTCTAAAGGTAACCCAGTTTAACATATCAAAGACAACATGTTTTACTTTGAAACCATTTATGCAATTAAAATGAGCAGAAGTGCCAAGACCTTATGCAAAGTTAGTGCGCATTTACTTTTACCATCACATAAAATGGCTAATATTAGAATCTGAATCTGTACACCTGATTCAAATATTTCTCTTTTATGTGACATAAAGCTGGGGGTGCACTAACTTTTTCCGCATATGGTCATCGCACTTCAGTTCATTTTAATTGCATAATTGCAGCAAATTAATATAAAACCATTAAAAAGATATTGATGAGGGTGCCGTCTTCTCTAACATATATAAACTTGGTTTATATATATATATAAAGACCTGGTTTGGTCTTATCCGAAATCATAAAACCTCTTCAATGCCCTTATAGATGTCAGTGAGTCTGGAGGGGTAACAAAGTCATTTCCAACCACTTCTAACTACATTAGTCCTCTGTCTAAAAGACCATCTAAAAATGAATAATTCCAGATCACAAAACCTAACCAAAACCAATGCTCATGGATTTTAAAAAAAACACTACCTATGAATAAAATGACCACTTTCACATTATGGGGGCATTACTGTTATTTCAGGCCGCCTTGCTACCTAACTGCCAACTTGCCATCATAGAATCAACCATATTGGACCAAATCATTTTTGAGAATGTGAGGCCATCTGTCAAAAAGCTGAAACAGAACTCAACATGGTCCAAAACACACAGGCAAAGTTACAACAGAATCTATCAAAAAGAAGAAATAGAGGGTTATGGAACGAGTCCATGTTCAGATCTCTATCCTATGGATATGCTTGTTGGGGAACTTGGGCCGTGAATGCAAGAAATACCTTGCACAGTCAAAGTAGTACTGTAAAAACAGGGGGAGAAATCCTCCCAGTCGATGTAAGAGACTGGTAGACAGTTACAAGAAATGGCTAAATAAGATATTTCAGCCAAAATAGCACAACACCAGCTATTGAACCTAGGGTTGTAATTATTTGTTCTGCACTCCGAAATAGCAAAAAATGAATAGAACAAAGTAGGCAGCAGCTCCATTAACAAGAACTTTAAGAACCTACACATGCAACTGACTGAGCAACAGGATACGTCATCGGATTTAAGCAAATATATTCTGTTCTGAGTATAAAAGTAGTTTGGCAGTTGTGGTCCAAGATATTGTATAGCCTACTGTTAAAATGTGAAACAAATGCCAATACATTAGACGTAACAGAATGGGTTGAAGGGGGATAAATATATCATTGTGAAAAGACAAAGGAGCCTTTGGAAAAGTTTAAGTCACCATAATTTCGCGATTTAAATGTCTCAACTCATTATCCACGCCTTTAAATGGATATGACGTGGAGAAGGTTGTAGGCAGTTGTCATATTTTCTGAAAACAAAGATTTTAGCCACGGGTTATACAATTAATTTGGCTCGCAGACACAGCCAAGCCCCACGCAAGACCACAACAAACCCGATTCATACACGGACACCGTTCAATTCCCCTGCCAAAAAGCATAATGGACAAACAGTCTCATAGGCAGTATGAGAAAGCAGAGGGAAGAGCGTGGGACCCGCTCGATTCCACGCGCGGGACAAGAGGGACCGGAGCTATTCACAAGCCTCAGCGAGTGCCTGCGGATGAGAATGCCTTCAACATGCGCATTTCACTAAACAAGTGGCCGCCGCCGGACTGTTTCACCTGTCGCTGAAATTATTTTCAGCTTTCAGTGAAACCACAGACCGAGTTGCGGGGGTGGGGATTATTCGATTTATTTTGCTATATCTATAACATTGTAAAGCAGTTAAATAAAAGCTGAAATAAATAGCCTAATTTGAGTCTGCCTGTGGAGATAAGTAGTCTACAGAGGACACTGAAATAAAACATTTACTTGGGTAAGTTTGTTAGCAAACCAAACAAATAAAGGCTAACAATGCGAAATAAAAAATATGTTTAACAAAAAAGGAATTAACAGTAAGTGAAGTAACTGCGTAAAGGCGAAATAATAGAAAGAACAAGTAGAAAGCGAATTACTTAATCCTTTTGCAATTTAAGCTATACCATTACCCCGAATGATTGGGAAGTGATTTCATCCACATACGACACAGCTGAAAATAAATAAATAAGGCAGTGATTCAAAACTCCACCGTGAATTTTAATCATTGTCCGAGCTTGGAAAAAAGGGACTAATTGGGCCTACACTTATCAAAACCATGGCTGTGTTTGGCTAACCTATTCGAAGACTGACAATCAATTCGGGGCGAGCCCCAATGGCAAAGGATTTTACATTATGATCCATTAAATAGAACTAAAGACATTCTTGAGTAATGGGTTTTAGTTTATTGACATCAGGTGATACACTCAGTGGAATGACAGACGTGTTTGTGAACTTCAGATTTGTTTACGAAGACGAATGGAGAAATAATCCATCATCGGCAATCACAACATCTTAGCTTGAAGTGTCAATTTACACACTGTTCCGGTGGCTAAACCACACAACATAATGTAATATCAACAGCAGCAGTGGGATCAGTTAATTTACAACGCCAAAAAGCCATGGCCAAAACACCTTGCGCATGAGCGCGCTATCAGTCACTCACCTGACTGTGCAGCGCTCGCCCTGAACACAACGAAAGTGATGAGGAGACATCGAAGAAATGAGGGAAACTTCATTTTGCAAGGTTGCAGATGGTAACTCCCGTAACTCACATGTCCAATAAATATCCCATTATTCAAAAGGAAATTCAACGCAACGTCTCGGCTCTAGACAGTTTCCCAGACTGGGTCCGCTGCGCGCGTTCTTGCGTCCCCCGGTGCCCCAGATAGTTCGACACAAGTTGAACGCGAAAAGAAAAAAAAGGTTATTTTGTAGATTTTAAGGACACCAATGTTTTAACTGGTCTTCACCGATGATACTCCATGTCATTACTCCTCACACCATATCCAACCGACGGCTCGGGGTTCTGGACACACCCTCTCAGTGCGGCTAACACCTCCTACCGTCCACTGATTGGTCGAGGGAACGGCTCTGCGATTAATAAGCACGCCTGCATCACTTATTGCATTATCTCATTGGCTCACAGAGATTGATCTACAATAGTTCTAGTTGATGCACCGTGTACACCTGTCTTAGGCCCTGGAGTAGACACTTTCCCGTGTGCGTAAATTGCGCATAGCCTACAAATGCATTGGAATAACTGAATTTGTAAAGTAGGCTACCACACGCTTCCTTTTACCCTCTATTCTAAATATGTAATTGGTTGTTAGAAAACTAGCCTTGGTGTCAACGTTAGCTATGTAGATTTTAAAACACGTATACTTTTCGCGCAAATTAATGTATCCACTGAGATCATTATCGACGTGCCAAAACCAAATTTGATCTATCACTTAAACCGTAGGCTTTTTAGGGAACCAATCAGGCGTAGTTATTTTCTTCCTAAAATCAGCCAGAATCGTGAGAAAGATGGACAAAACATTGTAATTAGTTAACTACATGGGCTATAATTTTCTGCTTTCTGGACTTTCTGTTCCTGTCAAACTACATGATGACAAAAAAACAAGTAATGGAATATGATACTCCTACTTTGTACATTTATATTTCTGACAGTATATTGCAATGCAACCAATCTACTGACATTAACCACAAGAGGGCCCGACTGGAGTAGTTTATGCATATGAACATGAAACAAGTACCTTAATGCAGTAGCATCCCCTGTAGTCCACGTAGTGAATTAAATAACTGTTTACTCATATCTAACTCAAAGATCTGTTAGGTATACAGTTGCAGTCAAATAACATTTAATGAAATATAACTTTTCTTTCAGATTCTCCTGGGTTAGGTATCTTTTGGGCTCTATATATACAAAGTACATAAACCAAGTAGTTCAAACCCTGACTGCTGATTGGCTGAAAGCTGTGGTATATTTAAGCATTGAGGCAAGAAGGGATGGTATATGACCAATCCACCATGAATTAGGGCCATTCCTATGCATATCACATAACAGAGTGCCTGGACACAGGGTTTAAACATAATACATAGTCAATACACAACAAGCCCCCAAGATGCCTTACTGTTTTAATAAACTAGTTACCAACACAATTAGAGCAATAAAAGTGATGCAGTGTGGTATACATAAGCAATGACGAACAAGGGGTGTGTTGTATGCCCAATATATGAGCTGTTCTTAGGCACAAAACATTGCCAAGTGCCCAGACACCTCGCTTAGCCACAAACATCAAAGAGCCAATAAGCATTCAGGATTCAAACCACCTGGTTTAAGTCTCTTATGAATCAGGTGGTTTAAACCTGAACACCGATTGGCGGATACAGGATATAATGTAGATGCTTTATGTAACATATTTAGATTTTATACATGAATAAATAAATAAATATTTCGTTTTGTGCCAGTTGGCAGCCTGTCCCTTATAGTCTCAGTTGACAAGTTCAATAAACGATACAATCATTCTCATACTGAGTCTTCTCATACTGAGCCATCCTGCCAATGCTGTAGCACAATGTGAATCGTGTACATTAAACATTTACTACAAATCATAATATAGACATTTTTTCCATATTATTTGTAAGCATAACTTTTCTGAATAACAAAAAGTTTCCTATTAAACTCCAAAAAGAGGTATTAGATAAATTCACCTATTTAAGAGAGGACAAGCAGTGTCAGACAAGAGTAGTATTGAGGGGAAGCACATCAATTTTCTGTGCGAATGACAGACATTATCCCTGTGTGATAAGTTCCAGGTGCCTGCCAGGAACAATAGCCATTCAGCCAGTCAGTTTTTCTAATCGAAAACAGATACATTGTTCAAATAGACAAGTGATAAATAATCGCAAAAGATTTGTCGGCGCCTTCTTCCCATTTTTACCAGTTAACTAGTAAAATACAGGTAACCGTGAAAGCTATTAACTGTCTTGCTCAGGGACAGAAAAACATATTTCTAACTTTGCGTGTTTTGGATTCTACACAGAAAACATTTGGAATTGATATCCAACCCTATGACGGCTCACGTGGCCCTCATAAATGTCCTTTTATCTGCTGCCATCTAGTGGATAATACCGTAAACCAATGAAATACAGGCTACTTGGAGTGGTTCTAAGAGGACAAAATCAATTGTCACGTCTGAACCCACATCGAGTGTTATTAAATGGGTTTTCATATCGCTCTAAATCATATGGAAATAAAGATACAATGGTATTTTATGGGTAAATACCAGTCCTGCAGCAAGCCTATATCGTTTGGAAGAAGAACACTGGATGGCAGCATACCAACACAAAAGGACACTGAAGAATCTGCGAATTATTGATATTGTGCCAGCTTTAATACATTTTCCGTTTTGCATAATCTAGCGTTATCAGTAATGGGATAAACCAACCGAGGGATAGTTAGGGAAGACTAAACGTCCGTGGAAGAGAACAGATATACATGACAATTGACTTTAAAATACTGTCAAAACTATAATGAACATATCAGAACTTGGCAGTGACTATATAAAGATCGTATAAAAACTATCTCTTGTGCTTATGCGCTGTCTAGCAAGCGTGTCTCAAATGTCCTGCGCGCTGTATACATATTTGCCAGACTGTCCACGTAAACAGCAACATAATACGGTTTATATTCGTTCTGACTAAGTAAAAACCTATATTCTTTATAGTTTGAAGTTAACTAATGATTTATGGATGTTTCCACGTCTTGGCTGTCACTCTGTCGCCAGTGAAATTAGCATTTGGCGCGAACAATAACTTCAGTTGGCACATTCATTTGATGAATCCGTCATTATTGCTAAGAAAAATGAATTTGGAAGAATACACGCATATATGCACAGACGAATAGAAAAGAAGGGAGAACTTGGATGACTGCCGCATCTCTTACAATATAAAAGGAAGATATGGGACCGTATTTTAAATCGCTGACAAAACGAATCCTTGTTTTATTTGTGGCGGGTAAGTGTGATGTGATTCATAATACAGGCTATGGTTGGCCTAGGCTATGTAGTGGTATTCCTTCTTTGCGCTTGTTTTTTGCCCACATTGCAATGTCACCCAGAAGGACATCGCATTGTTTCGTATTATTAACCGTCCAAAGCCATTCATTTCCCTAGTATCTTTATTGTAGCCTACAACATTGTAGTATACTTTTAAAACATTTTGAAAAATTAAACCAAGGTGAATTAATAACTCACCCGAATGAATTCAACACAAGCTTTATATAAACTGATCACTATGCATTTGATTCTAATCTATTTTGCTTGCCCTCATTTTATCGTGCCTGACAATTAACCCAGTATTTAATTCCACTGCACTGCATTCAGTCTGAAACGCCCATCATTGGAGATGTTTGTCAACACCACAAATATGAATCAGCAACTGAATAGTGTCTAACAAATCAGTGAAGGAATTGTGACATTGCCCTTGAGGCAGATTTTGATGGCTATATTGGGTTTCCGTTCTAGAAATCACCTGGGAGCGAGGCAATAGATAACCAACAAGGATGTAGATTCGCAACTCAATCTGTGGCGAAAATACATTTTAGCAATTGCTATTACTTTGTTGCATAGACATTTTATTTTTTGTCAAGATTGCAAAACAACTTAAGTTGATATAGTGGCCATCAGTTATAAATGCTTTATTGTGTTGCAAACCGATTTTTACCGTCAGTACATTTTTTCCGATGTTAACCATGATACTTGGGATCAGAATAGTCCAAACAGAATAGATAGAAGTCATGTGAGAATTTGTGTTTACTAAACTATTAACCTGACTTCTATCTCCGCCATTGGAAAATACAAATGCAGTTGAGTGCTCTCAGATCGGCATTCTGTTTTTTTAAGTTCTGGAATGTTGCTTTGAATGGAAATGGAAGGTTTTGTGCAATCAGCTAAAAAAACAGAATGGATCGGTTTGTAAGTTGGGCAACTCTGGAAACATGATCCTCACCAAACCCCAATCCTTGGAATCTTCACTGTCTTGTACACCAGACATTTATTTCCATTGCAATTTCATTTTTTTAACAATAGATTTGTTTACCTATTCAATGGTTGGAATCAGAAAACCAGCATCTCACTGAAAAATCTGCGTTAAAAATGGCTTAATTGGCAATTCCTTGGACGCATAGCTGTAGAAAAGGGGAACTGCCTCGTTGATTCCCTAATGCCGACACTTCATGGAAAAGAAACGTCAGTTGGTCCGATTGATGTGGAGGGTAGCCAGGCAACACATTACCCACAAGAGTATAGAATGACCCCTAATAGCCTAATTATAGATGGCTCTTGAATTTCATTTGACAGAGAACTAGAATCAAAGGTTATTAATGAGGAAACGTTGTGCTTTTACAGGAACAGTCTGTGGGTTTGGCTATCCAGTTTAGAGGTCATTTCCATGTGACTGTCATTTGGGACACTTTGTGGTTCCACTTCCCTCTCACCCCTGGTTATTTTCCCCATGTGTCAGAGCCGGTGTAAAAAAATCATGCATTTCAGCTAAGGGACCGCTGGACAGGCCTTACAGTACAGCCTGGGAACAAGCACAATTTCAGTACCATGCCAACTGTTTTCACTCATTGTTATTCTAAATGTTTGGTTCGACAGACACCAATGAAGTAGCAATAAGCACAAACCCATCTGGAAACGTGTCACTTGTAGGGTCCCCTGCTATGTTGGGTATGGTTTCCAATGTGAGTCTTAGAAAACCGTTGATATCAAAGAACATCTCTCATCATAATGTCGTAACTCCAGAAGTATCTGAAATATACGACAGCATATATCATTTAGTGGATGCGTAGTCCCTGCTACTACTTTGTTATCCTCAGCTAAGGCATGTACCTACTCAAATGTATTTATGATGTTTTGACAAAAACTAATACCGGAATGAATATAAACCAGAAAGTACAATGCTTACACAGGGTTTATACAATATTCATCACCTAACGTTTACATCTAAACATAACCTGACATATCCCTAAACCTATCCCTAACCTTTAATAAACCTAAACCTAAAAGTAACTTGAATTCTAAATCAATGCTGAATTATGACATTTATAACATTTGCCTAAACATAACCTCTAAGCTGGAAACTGTTTTGGGAACCATTCCTTCGGGTTTACTATCTTTGGGGGGGACTTCAGTTCACATTCATGGATCACAGACACACACTGTAACACTCACAAAGAGACAGGGGAGGGACAAGGACACACAGACACAAAGACACCCAAATTATCCCACATACGCACAAACACACCAACATGCTTGTGTGTGCAGAGATTAATATTTGTGTTGTATCTAGTTAACATACATATATTTGTCACAGACAGTAATATGTATTTTTTTTATTTGCTACGACTGTAGAGTGTTTTTCTTTATACACTGCACTTGACTGTAAATCACTTTGCATACTAAATTACCAAAAATAAACAGCTGCAAAATAAACAGCTGCAAACGAGACCACAATTAATCAGGACTGTTGAGACGTGATCTTAAACATACACAAGTGCACACACAGACACTTGCTCACTTATCACTAATTCCCTCAAACCCCCCTCTCTTCTGTAATATCTGAGTATATCTTTCTGTTGCCTTCAAGGAGCAGTGTATTTGTTCCTGTGGGAGAAAAGCCCTTTTAGCATGTGTTGTTGTCTTTCTGCAACCTCAGTAGACAGATACAGACCTGCTGGGACCCATTAGACAGAGGCCTCTAAGTGCAGTTCTTTATAATGTGGAATAAACGACTAAAGCTGGTTCACACAGCCATGTATGAGGATACAGTGCTAGGATCAAAGACAGTACTTCAGTCGGTTCCCATTTGGAGACACCCCGACTCATACTTCTCTTATCCAGGAAGTTTTACAACGACTGGTTTGGCATGGATTGGTCTCTGGGTGAAGTTTCTCTAGCCTATGTTCCTTCTCACTCTACTCCAAGTCAGCTGCAAAAGACACTGGCTTTTCTTTACATTACTTTTTTTAATGTAGAACAGGTACAAAAGGACAGAGTGTTTGCGCCTGATTGGATATAACCTTAATAGCTATCCACAAAACACAAGCCTTCAAATATCGGAACACTTTTTCGTTTTCCAGTAGACAAGCATGTTTTTACTTGACCAGACAAAATTGGTCTGTCAAAAGTTGCTAGCTCATGTCTAAATTCCAAAACAAACTACAAGAAAACGTCCTAACTTCCATTTTAAACCTCAAAATACAACAACCTGACCAACCTACCAGTATATACTGGTAATGCAAGTTGTGATTGTAATCAATATTGATTTGCCTGGAATCAAGTGTTGCTTCCTTCAAAGAATCATCATTTTATTTGTTTCAAAGACAAAATACTACTTGTTGACTATGTTAAAAAGCATTTGAGCTGGCCTAGTGAAAACTGAGCCAGATACAATAAAAAACATAACAAAGCGGTTCAAGATCATGGGACCGTACTCATGAAGCCTCTCAGAGTTGAAGGACTGATCTAGTATCAGGTCCTCCTCCCTCCATTGGGCTCTCAAAGCCAAGAATGGTTGTCAATCATTGATTCCATCAAACCGCACACTGTGCTGCAATCTGATGATGACACGTTCCTTTTGTTTTCCGATGCAGTTTGCAGCTTCCTTTTGGCGAGCGGCTGTGACAGTGAGTATGAGAGGGTTATCTCCGACTACTGTGTGACCAAGTTCACTTTGGACATGGATGCCCTGGAGCGAAGCCTTTGGTGCAGCTGGTCTGACACTCTTCCGTGAGTATTATCAGAATTGACCATCTCATCCAATCAATATAGTCACATCAAATAGTGTTTTTAACTCTGTTATTTTGCTGCAATGGACACAAAAAACACAAATGTTCAGCTATTTAGCACGGACCAGGGTTTTTCTAAAAGCTTTTAATCTGTACCTAGCGATGTTTACTGGTCCAGCACCATAAGATAAACAGACTTCTCCCCCGGGATCTACCTGTAATAGCTAGGCATGAATGAAAAGGGAGCTAGGGAGGGAGGGAAGACCAGATGGCTGAGGGAGACAAAGAAGAATAAAAGCAAGAGGGAAGTACAGTCAGAGAGGGAATGTGAGAGCAGGTAAGATCTGTTTTGCCTCTGGAACGTAAGTTATAATATGAATAGGGATTCAGAGATTGATGAAAGTAAAGGGATGAGACTTTGCAGAAACAAATCTCTTCCAAACCAGCCCCTCTGCTCTTGGGTTCAGGGCACACACTGATCTTGTGTAAGTTGAGACCTGCACACAGGTTCTAGGTGGCTGTCTGCCATCCTGATGCAGTGTACTCTTTGTGTGTGTGTGTGGCAGAAGCGCATTCTCTATTTGAAGTAGAACACTACTTACTTTGGGGGTTCCCATTAACAGAGAGTTAGAAATTGCACTGAATTCACGTTTTTGAGTAAATGTATTATTATGAATATAGAATCAATTACTAATCTAATCAGCCTCCTTCAGTCTAAACACCCATGATATAACCAGGGTCAGGCTTTTCAAAAGTCGTCTGGATTCTTCATATCATAAAGGATTCATTGCATAGGAAAACATTTAAGTAATTTAGCAGATGCTCTTTTTCCGAGGAACATAGAAGAAGGCCTGCAAGCATTTTTATACTAGCAAAGCCACAACCTTGGCATTTCAAGCGCTAATATAGCTATGTGTGACCATAGATTGAATAGAACAGGTGTCCCCATTCGAGTCAGTGATTATTCCATTCTACATATCTCCAAGCATTTAATACTTTCCGAAAGGCGAAATCTATATATGTAACTTAGGAGACTACAAGTACTTCAGATTGTTTCAGTTCTTATTACTTTTAGTCAGTGCTGATGCTGATCTTTAGCTCCTGTTGTAGGGAGATTCACTGCTGCTTCGGTCTGTGTCTCTAGTGCCAGCTATGACAGTTATTTTTAGCTGTGGTAAGTCTACCAGTAATTCTAGTGGCTAATTTTCCTTTTCCCACTTCATAGGTTTGGTTTTAGCACTGAAGTAGGGCCTGTCTTTAGAGACAACTTCTAGACATATTTTGGGGAATGGCGTTTTAATGACAGTAAATGCTGCATATAAAAGAAGAAGACAATTATTCAGGAAGATGACTGCTAGCTTTTTTTATGTAGGAAGTGACTGCTCTAAGAAGACAGGTTGTAGTTGAAAAGATAGGTAGATGTATTGATTGATTGACTGGATGAGATGAGGTTGGAATCTATAGCTTGCAAAGTGTTAATGTTAGTGAGTTTATTCATTTAAATGTATGCAATTTTATATATGTATAATGGATCAAAGTTTGTAAAAATGTGAAGTTAGAACAGCCCAAACATGTTAGTTTGTAGTTCTCTAGCAGGAACAATTCAGGTTTGTGGGTTAATTTATGCAAATGGTTACTCTCTATAGTTTAATAATTTATGCTTGTGCTGATTCAGAATGTATGCAGAATATTACAAATAATTTCACAAGCAGATGTAGTTGGGAATGTTTGAACATCACAACATTGGTTTGAAGTTAGCTTCAACAGTGGAAGAGGAAATTGAAATCTACGGCCATGTTTGTCCTAATTAAAATTAATTGGAGGCTTTTTAAAATATTGTTACAGTTCAGAAACTATAATATAAATGCTATCTGTGTTAGGGCTGTCTGCACATTTGGAAGTCGGTTTGGTGTTAATAGCTCAAATAGTTTAAGATCTCAATCAGCATTTTCAGACACAGAGAAATCTAGTAATGTATTTCTTTACAAGCCCACCTAGTATATTAACTATATACATCTTACTTGACAGTTTGTTTGCTCATTTTTATGTTCCTTTACTTATTCAGGAAGAACATTTCAACAACCAAGTACAAGACACATCCAAAGCGGTGTTGTCCTCAAATGAAATGTTCTTCATCGCTTTGAATTCACATAAAATACATTATTTAAGCCTGAGCTTTCTTTGTAGCTTTGGGCCCTTGGAGATCGATCATAACAATTGCGTTTGAGCATGGACATCATAGAGGACGATATTGCATCCCAAAATACTTCCCATTATGGCGTCAGTGGGCACCATTCAACTAGTCTTTATTTCCTGCACATTAGGCTTACACCTCCTGATGACCAAGTTGAACAAGTCTCACCCAGTTGACTACATGTCACACTGTTGATGGGTAGGATCCAGAGATGCGATTCTATATTTTGCCCCTAAGTTTAATGCGTTGTCTCCCCCTGCAGGCTTTACAGAGAACTAACCAACTGCACCTTTTTTGTGGCGCTTCAGATGCACTGCTTCTGGCCGAACCAGCTGATAGACACGCTCTTCATCAGTCTCCATCAGGACTACTTTTACGACTGCGCTCTGACCGGCAGGATGCTCCACGACCCTCCTATGTTTATCCTAGGGCCTTTCATTGCCGTCCCCGTGATGGTCACTCTGCTCATGACTGCCCTAGTGGTGTGGAGGAGTCAACAAAGAGGAGGAATCATGTAAAGAGGTCAACCTGGGTGCAAACAGATCTGAGAGAGCTTTTCCCTGCCCAAATCCTGAACTGAAACTTTAGGAGGAGGAAATGAACAACTTATTTAACACTAGTTTCTGGGGGTTTACCTGAACTTTCTTACTCATACAACTACAGCTTGTATGAAAGGGTGAGAAATCATGGAACGGGCCCATATATATACTGTAGAATGAGCTATAAGCAGAAAAAGGCTATGACACTAACTATAATCTTCAAATATAGATATTGTCATTGTTGCTAGATGGAAAATCTCCTGCTGTATGGGTAAGAGTTCTCACAGAAATTTCCTACCGAAACAAAGAAAATTATATTAAAGTTTGTACTGTATGCTTATCAAAACCTAGAAATACCAGTTCAAAACATATAATACTGTACAGTATCATTGTGTTCTGGTAAACCAGATATTGGTCCATCAAGAGAGGACTAAGGGATGTGGGGACACAGAGCGTTGCTAGAGTGTGGTATTTTGATGAGTAACAATCAATGCAACTACACAAATATTACCTATATGCCTTCTGAACAACAGCCATGAAATTATTGGTCCTTCATATAAAAGGCTTGAAACTAATTGATGAAGACCTCTATGCCCGTTTGCCAAATCTTAAATCAAACAAACACATTTTATGAAATGACAAATGAATGCATGTGTTCTGTGTTGCTATAGACAAATGAATACTACCTGTTTTCTATTTATTTACGTAGCAAACTTGAGAAAGAAAAGACGTTTGTTGCATTCAGTTTCCAAACATGAAGGGAAACATAACTAACATGAACGCTCCTTCCTTTCGAGTGAAGCCAACTCCCTGTCGTGCAACAGTCATGCATGAGGAACCGCTGGGACTGCTAACTAGTGTGGACACCATTGCTGCACATGAGACAAATCGAGACACAATTGCAATGATTGCATTTGGTAGAGTGGACACAAGTAGACTGCACAGTAGCTACACAACACTTCTCAGGGAAAATGAATTATCAGCCTGACAGAACTGACCTAGGGCCGAGTCAAGGCTTTGGAGGCGATATATACACTACACTTCAAGTTAACGAAGATATCTTAACTGCGAAGAATATGGATTTTAATAGATGAAGAGGAAAACAACGGTTCAGAACAATTGTCTTACCCAAGACAACAGACATGGATGTACACTCCAGGCTGTATAGGCTTGGTCGATGACATTACGTCTGACCCTGCCTTCAGAACTACCTCCAAAAGGGACACTATATAGCAGGCTTCCATACCAGACGCAGACAGGTTCTTCATGTAGCATGCGAATGGCTCCACTGGGGATACAAGGACTATTTGTTAGACGTGGTGGTTATAACAAGCCCTGCCTTTGGCAGTCTCATGCGGTGGAGTGATGCTGTTGACTGGCGGTTGCACTAGAATCGATCCTCTACCAGATGTGTCCAAATACTAATTAAAGTGAATACGTACTTAAAAAAACAAACATTTATTGGATGTATTCAGGTCTTCCAACCGCACGGGTAAAACAGTGAAAATTCCCCTCCTGTTTACAATGTATGTACATGAATCGATTGCCGGTTACCCGGTTCAGCCCTCAGCGTCTTACAGAACCGGCGTTCTATAAATACAGAAATTCAAAATTTTGTTCAAAGCATCACTGATGCGGACGCTTCCCCGTCTTTATCCTAAGGGGAACCTCAGGCATGATTGAGAGGCTGTCATGAGTCATTCAGAAAGGATCCAAGTCTCCTTTAAATGCACGGTTAATGTGCCCACTCGCACAACTTCAGATGATCTGATGGTGCTGCTAGAAGACTCACCGGATATACATTGACCGGTGAGCATACAGGTCCATGAGGCATTAACAAATGGATACATAATGTGCATGGATTTGCATTAGATATAGTCCTTTGTGGTGTCCGTTTTTTCCATAAAGGTAATATCCCCTATCGTAGATAGGTCTTATTGAAATGCATTCATTTCAGGGTAATTACAGCAATTAGATCTCCGAACACAGGCAGGGATCAGAGGTCGATACATTTGCACAAATGATGGGGAAAGACTATCCCTCTGTGTCCCTTAGCTGGCGTGTTTGCGTGTGACCAGAGGAGTGCGTGAAATGTAAATGTGGCTTAGCAAGAGTCAGTCTGACAGTATGAAGCCTCAGCATTGTAAATGCCACAGGCTGCCCTCAGGGACAGAACAAAGTAGTGTGTTCCCTACCTCAACGGATAGCAGTGCTTGAAAATGCCACATGGGTATACAGTACCAGTCCAACTGAACCCTGACTCTAGCCTCAACATCAAAACTTTTTAACAAGCATTTTCTGAATTACCTTTCCTGAGACGGTTGGGTTGTGTTCATTAGCACACCACACAGGAAAACCCTTTTTTTCAGTCAGATTACTCCCCTTGGTTTGCTTTTATTAGTTTTTTTGTAAATAGATCCTGGGTCCTTCTTCGTCCAGTTTGGTTTCTCATCATCCCGTCCATGCTAACCAATATCAGATCTGATGCCTACTGCACTGTCTTCTTTCCAGGGACTATAGTTGCTTTAACTTTCCTCCTGGGACTGCATTAATGAGCACAGCCTAGCTGACAGCAGACCCAGCCGAGCCAGTGTTAATAGGGAGCCAGAGGGCTTTCTGGCTTGACGGTGGTTCGTGTGGTTTGGGACTGTGGGTGGCTTAGTGTGGAAGATGAAATGACTTATGCATAAGCTATGAATCAGCTACTCAGGAGAGCACCGTTGGTTCTTTTGATATGTTGGCCGTGTGTTTTTGCACTTCTCCTTTTACATTACATTCACTCCTTTCACTTCTCCTTTCAGCCCAAGTTAATGTGATCTGTTCACCTGTATGGCTTTTGCGTTGGACAGGAGTGGATGTGATGTTAAGCCAAGATGTTAAGTTAGTGTGAGGTTTTTCCCACCCTGTCTGGCACACAACTGTGCACACACACACACGCACACGCGCACGCACACAGTTCAGAAGGATACTGAACCCAATCTCTTATGGGCATACTGACACAATTCTGGTCCAAAGACTAATTTAATGTTGGCTTCATGCCTACTTGGTAATTACATTAAGGATAACAATCTTGTTGTTTAACAAGCCAGGTGGGTGCAACTGTATTCTGCTGCTTACATTTAAGATGAATACTGTGATAACCTGTCTGAAATCCTCATCCGTACGAGAAGTCCCACCTTGCAAACAAACCATTGGTTTAGGAGACCCAATACCCCTCCCCTAATTTACATGCTGCACACCTGAACCTCGTTGTGATTGGTGGGGAAATGTTTGACAGCGGAAACAGATGTTTTTGGGAGACCTTGACAATTTGAACGGAGTGATCGTGTGATTGTTCTTCCCCTTTAAACTGTAGGACTTACATGTATAATAATAACATGTTCTGCTAGTTCTATTTCTTAATTGTTTTATATTTACCACTGAATGGAATATAAATATATTACAAGAGAAGATAATGGTCTGAAGTTATTGCTCCTACTTTGTCCCAGTTCAGGTTGCAGCAGGTTTGCTGGCCAGCCAGTATAAATACTTGACAACCACAATGACCTCTATTTCTGGACTTGACACTCCCGTCACAGACAACAGCCTAATGCAGAAAAGGAGGAGTAACATGGAGTGAGAGTCTGAAGTTACTTTCCTTAGCTTGCATGAAGCCTATGCACAAGTTGTGACAGCTATCCATGCTTTTATTAAGTTTCCCTGGCACTGTCAACAAATTCATGTGTAGCATGAATCCCCTTCCAAATCCCAAGCTATGAGAACATGAGCAAGACACTGTATCCAATTAGTCACATGACATGCCGAGGAACTTTAAAATAAATGCTTGAAAATGACCAATCGGAAACAATTTAAGTAATGCAAAAGTTCCGACATGCATTTTGTAGCATAACTTTCCTGGAACCCATGGGAGAAACTGTGGGCTTTACCCAGATGCTCCTTCAGCAGAACCTGGTAGCTAGATAAGGTTTCCACTATGCCAATGTAATCACACAGAGGCATCGGTCTCCTCACATCACACTCATGCCTGGAGGGAACAACATACAGATAGGTGACACAAGCTGAATAAAACGTGCCATTTAGCTCAGGTTTTTGTTATGAGTGTCAAACCGAGATCAACGTTCTGCTGCTAACAGTTTAGCTTCCTGCTCTGACAGTCCATCTGCCCCACTCGGCAGCAAACCAGTGGTCCTCAGTTTCACATCACATGTGATCGCCCTTATTAACGTGCCTGTCAAGTCATGCAAAGGGAAACAATTGCAAAATTTCAAGCTAGCAATGGATCAGCAGATACGATCAGATTTGACCCCTGTTACCAATCTGTACATTTAAAAAAATGGCTGGTCTGTCTTCCACAACGCGAGTTCCAAGCACTATTCTCAAAGAGAGATTTGAAAAGCCTTTATTCTGTTGAAAATGTGTTGAGTGTTTAACAGAATTTTGTATGTACCTCTCTGCAACTGGACTTCCTAGGACCCCAATTTGTCTGATTAGACAACTTCACCTCCTTTAATCTGATGCTGAACACTGGTGTTCCACAAGGCTGCGTGCTGAGCCCTCTCCTGTACTGCCTCTTCACCCCCGACTGCATTCCTGTACACAGTTCCAACACCATTGTCATATTCACTTATGACATCACAGTGATCAGTGACGATGACGAGTCGTCTAACAGGGAGGAAATCAAGCGCCTGGCAGCATGGTGCGCTGACAACTATATGGCCCTCAAAGCAAAGAAAACCAAGGAACTCATTGTGGATTACAGGATGCAGTCACACCCCAGTTCTCATCGATAGCACTGAGGTGGAGCGTGTCCAGCTTCAAATTCCTGGGTGTCCACATCTCCGAGGACCTCTCCCTCGACACCTTAGCCCTGGTCATAAAAGGTGAGGTAGTGCCTCTACTTCTTAAAGAGGATGAAAAAAGCCTGGTCTGGCCTCCAAGATCCTGGTGAACTTTTACTAATGCACAATCAAAAGCATTATGTGCGGTTTGGTGGTTGCTCCGTAGCCGACCAGAAAGCCCTGCAACGGGTGGTGAAAACCACCCAGCAAATACCCAGCTCCCAGCCACCAGTATGCACGTTTTCTTTAAGGACCCTTCACATCCATGCCACAAACAGTTTGCCATCCTACCACCAGGCAGGCGGTACAGATCTCTCAGTTCTCGCACCAGCAGGCTCAGGAATAGTTTCTTTCAATCTACTGTAACCCTACTGAATTCATCACTAACCATTCCCATACCTGTTGCACAGCCTTTGTAGTACTGAACTCTGTCACTACTTTACAAAGTCCAATAAGGAAGTGTTCAGTTGTCTACAGGGATGTGTCATTGCTGCTATTCCTGTACTTCATGCCTGCTTGCACCTTAAGATTGCACATTTAGAACTGCCACTGTACTTGTATTTTCGGTTGTTACATACACATGTCTACCTTGGGAGCCTCATCACCATTGTCCCTGCATTTCATTTGCACATGCTACTCTACACCTTCAATTTGCCTCAACTTGCCCTTTAACTATACACAGCATATCAATGACAGTTTGCAGTAATAGTTGTCTATGAGGCCCTGAATTCTTGCAGGTGGTATAGCTGCCCATTTGTCTTGGCAAAATGCCTCAAGGTCATGCAAAGTATTTGGTCATCTGGCATGAATCACACGTTTATGTTTCCCATAGTGGCTTGATGATATTAAGGTCAGGAGACTGTGATGGCCACTCCAGAACCTACATCTTTTTCTGCTGTAACCACTGGAGGGACAACTTGGCCTTGTGCTTAAAATCACTGTCGTGCTGGAAAGTCCAAGAGTGTCCCATACGCAGCTTTCGTGCCAAAGAATGCAAATTGTCTGCCAGCATTTTCTGATAACATGCTGCATTCATCTTACTATCAATTTTCACAAGATTCCCAGTGACTTAAGAGCTCATACTCCCAAAACATCAGTGAGCCACCACCATGCTTTACAGAGGGGATGGTATTCTGTTCACTGTAGGCCTTGGTGACCTCTCTAAACATAGCGCTTATGGTTGTGACCAAACAGCTCTATTTTGGTCTTATCACTCCAAATTACATTGTGCCAGAAGCTGTGAGGCGTTGGGCATATTATAACCATGCTTTTTGTGGCTTTTTTGTAAACAACTCCTATTTGTTCAAGTATTGTTGTATTGTGCTCCTTGAGACAACCACACCATCTTTTTCTAGAGTAGCCTGTATTTCTGCTGAGGTTACCTGTAGGTTTTCCTTTGCAACCCAAACAATTCTTCTGGCAGTTTTGGCTGAAATCTTTCTTGGTATACCTGATCTTGGCTTGGTATCAAGAGATCACCAAATGTTCTGCTTCTTAATAAGTGATTAAACAATACTGACTGGCATTTGCAAGGCTTTGGATATATTTGTATGTCCTTTTCCATCTTTATAAAGTTCCATTACCTTGTTACGCAGGTCTTTTGACAGTCCTTTTCTGCTCCCCATGGCTCAGTATCTAGCCTTCTCAGTGCATCCACGTGAGAGCTAACAAACCCATTGACTATTTATAAAAAAATAGAAGAAATAGAAAAAATAGAAAACTAATTACAATTTAAAAAGCCACAGGTAAATTCACCTTTAATTTCCATTTTCACATGTGTGTCACCTTGTGTGTCTGTAACAGAGCCAAACATTCAAGTAAACATTCAAGTATTTAAACTTTTGATCAAGGACATTTGGGTGATTTCTGTTAGAATTATGATTTCAAAAGGAGCCAAACCACTATATGATAATAAAAGACTTCATATGATCACTATCCTTAAATAAAAGACAGTTTTTTTGGGATGATCAGTCATATTTTATATTATATAAAATGGTCTTGTAATTTGCACCACGAGAGAGCATTCTAATCACCTATAAATTGAGAACAGCTGAACAGAAGTAGTTCTCTAGTCAGTTACTAGACAACTGCAAGTCATGGCTAAAACAGAAATAGTTTCATCATTAATTTGTGTCTCCAGCACAATGTTTTACCGTGTTTTGTCACTTATTTATGTCATTTCCAGTCAGAAGAAACCTGTTGCTCAATTACAAATTCACTATAGCTCAAAATGTGGCATGGGTATGAATACTTTTGGGCTTAACTGTATGTATGTATGTTTGTGTGTGTATGTATGTATGTATGTATGTATGTATGTATGCGTAGGCCCGTAATCTGTAGATGTCTGGTAAATGAAAAGAGTAGAAATCCACCATACCATTTGGTGCCAGTTAGTAGATTTAAAGAATTAGCCAATTAGTGAGAAACTCCACTGTCGGTCCTCCTTGCATGAGAAAAAAAATCCCTCAGTAGAAATTCATTTGTTTTTGGCATCACACCAATCACATCACACGATGGTCAAGTATGTTTTTGTGCTTCTGTGCTGTCAGTTGTGAAGTTTGAGGACCATTTAAGCAAGTTTTTATAATGCAGAGGACAATGATACAAAGGTGACATAGGCAGATTGCACATTCATATATTTTTGAGAAAGGTGGAAAGAAGGGCAAGAAAATCTTCCACTACTAATTAATTGATATCTCCTCAACTGCTAACATAGGAGAGGATTTTTTTTTACCCAAATTGGAAAAGCCCATATCTGGCCACTCAGTCGTTTGGTTCTGACCTTTTGACAGATGTCACTGAGATCCAGGGAGTGTTTGCCAAACTCCAAGGTCCATGTCTATGGTATAACTGACCAGAGCCAGACACCATCTGGGCTTCAGCAACCTGTCTGCCTTGTGGAGGAACTGTGAACGGTTGAACCAGTGGGCTGCAGTTATGGAAGTCCCTAAATTCACCCCACCATTGCTGAACGGTAGATCCTCTGCAGGACACAGCCTGCGGGGTTAAGGAGAAGTGAGAGTCATGTCAACACTGATAAGATTGTTACATATGTTGGTTACACAATCTTTCCAAATTATTTTTGTTGCTAGGAAAACAACAGGTGTTAGGTCACTTTTCTACATGGCAAGACATTTAAAACGTGTAGTGTCCCAGTCACTGTGCTTCAACACTTTTGTTGCCTGCTTCTTGGGGTTTCAGGCTGGGTGTTTTGTAAATACACTTTGTGACAACTGCTAATGTAAAAAGGCTTCATCAACTAATTTGATTGATTGATGGTTTGGGGTTTCAAAGGTTTTCGGAAGTTTGTCTTTGAAATATACTACTTTGAGATGTCAGACCTCATTTTCTCTTACAAAAAATATGATCCCTTACAAACAAGTGAAATATTAACCATACAGATATTTCTGTAGATGCTACAGTATAATTTTTCTTCTTTCTCAAACCGGCTCAAATGACAACCCTCCACCTGTACAGTTAAGATCTACACATAGCTACCGATAATACTCAAATACACAATATGTTTGCCGTAAATCAAAGAACTGTTAAACAAATTAAAAATTTTAATAGTATCCCATTTAGAAATGTCAGCCATACAAACATTCCTAACATACAAAACATAAAACATACTTTGTTTAAACTGTGTGTGTTATATGACATGTTTGAGCTTAGACTTGTTGTAACAAAGCAGAATAAACAAGTTAGCCAGTTCATTTTGATATAAAAAACAGAAGTGGACCTTGTGTTTCTGAATCAATTACACAGCCAAAATGAAACGTGATTTTAGTTCTTAGACCATGTCAATGTCAAGCTCATCTTTCAGAAAAATTTGAAGTAAATACATAATATTTTGGCAACTCCGCTGGCTTTTGAGAACACGGCCAAAGGCAAACAGCTGCAAGAGGACAGTAAAAGACAGAATCACATAAAATATGCGTAAATACTAATAAACAAACACTGAGGCAAATAAACATACATCTAATCACACTACAGTATAGATTAATTACACTACAGTATAAATACAATTTATTTTAGTATAGAGTAAAAATGACATCTGTTGACTAATTGTTGGTCATTAGCAAATCAACTTTCATAAATAATTTCAAAGCATTTGATTTTCAAAGAAACGTATTTATGAAAAGGCAGATGTGAACAGATGTGAACTGCCTGTTAGATCACAACAAAGTATACGCCCTGCTCAGGATCCTGCAAACTCCTCCCCTTTATCACCTGTAGGAGATATTTGGGGCTTTGCAATTGACCAGAGCCACCTCCACTTGGGGGGGCTGATGTCTGTCCCCACTACCTGGGTGAAGTGAGGAGATGTCTGTCCCCACTCCAACTAAAGTGGGGAAGGTGGTATTTACCATACAAGACAAAATTATAATTTGATCAGCCCAACAGCTATGTAATATCTCATACTTGGGAAGGAGGTCTATGGGTTTAGGTTAGTTTGTGTGGGCTGCCTCTTGCCTCTTCTTTCAAACCCTCTTGTCCAGATAAATTTACAAAAGTGATTAGGCTTGAATCTCTTGCTCAAGGGCACAGTGACAGGTGTTTCTAACCTTGCCTGTTTTCAAATTCAAACAAAAAATATTTTGGTTACTGGATTTATACTCCAAATTTGAAACTATCTGACACAGATGTGGCAACAAAACATTATAAAAAGCAACCGACAAATATACCTCGCAGTGTGTTTGTTGATCACTATAATTTGTTTACAAGTCTGATAGCTGTACTTCAAGTCAATGGTTGAAGCATCTTGTTGGCCGCCACCCAATCAACGTTTCTCAACAAGCTTCAAACACATGAATGTATCCAACTTGTATTTACAACTGTTGAATTCCCTCCAACTTAGTTATGGATGCTGCTCTGTAGTAGTTATGTACTAGTTTACAATTTCATTCATTTAGCAGAAGCACTTATCCAGCGCAACTTAGGGTAAATGCATTCAAATGTATTTACTTACAGGCGTAGCAAGTGCATTTCCCCTCAATAAATAAATGATCAGCAAAGTCTGTGCGAGTAGAAAAAATGAAAAGCTTCACTAGAGGGTGTGATGTAATATTTAAGACACTCTTTGAAGAGAGCGTTTCAGACATTTTAGGAAGATGGTAAGGGACACATGCTAGAACCAGGGGAATGCGGTTCCACCTCAGTGCCAGGATGGTATAAACCTATGACCTCATAGAGGTGGTAATGCCAACTGACCAGAAGTGGGCAACATTACAGCAAGTGCCTGACACATAGTTCAGTAGATTTTTTTCTGAAGGGCAAAGGTTTACACTAACTATATTTAATCAATTCTGTTACCTCTGCAGAAAGGCACATACACACACGCGCACACACGCACGCACGCACACGCACGCGCACACAGGCCCCTACCTTTTTTCCAGGAACCCCAGTATCTCTGCAATCACTTTCTTTGGTGGAGACACCCTGTACTTCAGGTACGTGGCAGCATGCTCTTTACCCTCAAAGTGGCAGTGAGCCATGTTGTTGTGCCTTTGCCGTGCTGAGTTAGCGTGAGAGACAAAGCTCTGAGAACCAAGAAAGCCGTCAGACAGAGACGTTTGTTGACCGCATTCTTCCAGTTATCTCTCCTTACTCCCAAAGTATGCACTTGTTCAATTTCCTTTCACGGATTTCGAAATGTAATGACTGAGGTAAGCTGGGCATGAGTGTACACCTCAGGAGATAGATGTTATTGAGACCAAGCCCTTAATTCAATCAATTGAAGGAGAAGTGCTGGGAAATTACCTGTTTTGGCACAGTTCCTCCTGAGGACAGAAGAGGTCAGTATTAGACACAGTATGCCATATAAGCTGGGGTTTCTGCTTGGGTTGGAATGAGAGAAGTCACATAGATAGACACAGGCTTCTAGGTTTCAAAAGGCTGTTTTAGTGCTGTTGAGGTCTTCCACAATTGTATTGTAGTCAATTTGGTGGGTCTTTCTCTTGGTTAAAGAAAGATCAAGTGACTCTATCTGGAAACATCAGTTGGGAACAGCCAATGACAAGAGTAAAAGTCTTCTTTAAAGAAACCTCCTGGGCAACAGGTTATCTACAGTCATTGTATGCATTTGCAATGCATGACAGTGATTATGTATGTAATATTAAGAAAATATAGCCTAACCATTCTGAAAACTGAAAATGCCACAGCTACCATGCATTTCTATAGTAACAGGTTTAAAACAGGTCCAAGGTAAGATATTGCCAAATCTTTCCATTCTGGCTCTAAGGCATCAGCCTATCTAGTCTTATATCATCTACGGGTGTTACACCACATGGAGGCAACAGACTTCTCTCGTAATCAGATCAGCCATAACAGATTCAGTCCAGTCATATGCATTTAAACAGAATACAATTCTCACATTGTCTGTAACTGCAGGCTTGGTGTTCACTGTACATGGTGAGAGAGAGGTTGAGATGTTACATTTTTGAAAGAGGTATTCCTGTGACAGTGAGGATACGGTTAAATAGGCTGCACATGCTCATTCAGATAATGGAGGACAGGGAATGAGGATGTGACAGGTGTGAAAAGCAAGGGGACACTCGGTCACAGGAATGCTTGTCAGGGCCTGTGGAGGGGGTGTGGCTCATTCAAAACCACCACAAACACTCGCAGGCCCGTCTTCAATCTCTTTCGACAATGAATTGCAATGAGAAACAGAAGACACCACCACCTCTCGTGAAAGCCAGGTTTCAGAAAGGAATTGCGCCATTTCCTCACAAGGCTATAATACAATAACACAGGTTAATTCAATTTGCCGTGAATTGTCAGCACTTTTCCCCATACTTTCTTCCCGGTTGGTATTTGACTCAGAGCGCTACCATCAGAGGACTTAATGATAGAAACGGTTTGTGGCGGCCAGTCTAATTAAAACAGTTTGCCCAGATTCTGCTGCCAGATTCAGACAGATGATTAAGGAGAGTTGCAGGTTGTGTGCGTGTGCGTGGTGTGTGTAAGTCTGACGCAGTGACCTTTTCCTCTGACCTGGGGTAAGGGCAGCGTCCTTGTTATCCTCCGAGGTTTAATTACCAGTCACCGCGTCGGAACGGCAATCAGAGAGGAATCGGAGTTTCCTTTGCTCATGTGGTTGGATCAATGACCTTTGGGGAGTGAGCAGGAGAGTAAAACAGGCCCTTATTTCTCACACACACTCGGACGTGTGCACAAACACGCTTTCGTAATCACGCAGACACACAAGCCTGCGATTACACACACCCACTGAACAGATAAGGGTTTACATTCTCAAATTAACATTAACGTATTGATCAGAATCACCACTTTTTTTCTCCCGATAAGTGCATCTACAGATACCCAGAATTGCTCTCGGCGTAGCGGTGCTGCTAGAGGTGGACGACATACAGATTAGGTGCGACCCTAATGAGCAAACTCCGCCGATACTGCTGACTGAACCAATGAGGTGTGATGTGAAGTCCTCTGATCTTTTCCACTAAGCCGGATCACTCATTAGTGCGCACAGTGGAAAACAGAAACAAGCAGTATCATATTGAACATGTTCAGGTCAGTGTGCTTCCTCCGTTTCAACTCATTAGCTTATCTTTGGGCCGACATTGGAACATAAATGTGAAAGTACATATAGCCATACATATAGTGAAACCAATCATTTCTGCTAAAGCACCTGGTCTCTCACATGACTACTCCCAACTGATTCTCAGGGACAGTGCGATGCTAATAGGTCCCGTTGTCCTTTTCAGCCCAAAAGCCGGGGCAAAAATTGATCCAAAGGTTATTTTTACACAAGTTCCTATTTCAACACTCCGCATACTGCTTGGAATTAAGCGAGCGACTGATTAGACATTGATTTCCCTTAATGCCAATCTATTTATTCAAGGTGGGAGCAATAGGTTACTCAGAAACCAGCAGATAATTGATCAGTGTTATGTAGGACTAGACAGACATAGGATTTCCAAAACCAGTGTCTATACTACTTAAAGGGCATTTTGAAATGTTAATGTCCAAATTCAGAATCTGTAACCAAGCAGGTAGCAGGAATTGATCTGGTGTGAACGGTTCACCAACTGGTAACAAGGTAAGAGTCATGTTCTACCCAACAGCCTTGCCGTACACAGAACACCACTCGATCGTCGGATTATTTCCGTCAGATCTAATTATTGACCTCAACAAAGGCTTTAAATCTGCATGATTCAATTTTTATTTGTGTTTAATATAAAAATGTCATACCCTCAGTCCAGCTGGTACAACTATTCATAGGAGTAATAACATACTGATTTAGCTACCTCTGAATCATGAGTATCGTACCAAACTAGAACCCACAGAAATAAACCTAAACAAAGAGCATTTGACATTGACACCTAAAAGTGTCCAAACATGAAATAAACAACCTGTAGGAAGCTGGTAAGGTAATAGGAGTTAAACTGCAACAGACTCAAACGTATGCCAGTGATTCATTCAGCTTTTTTTTCAGCTTCAACGTCAATAAATACCACAGCAGCTGTCATACCAGCCATGTAGTATAAAGTCATTATTAAAACAAGCGGAGAGTTGATCTTTTCACCCGGTGTTTCTACAAAATCCTATCCTCCCTTATCCACCACAGGTTGCCATGACGATCGCTGGTAGTCACAGCAACGTCGGGGCAGACTCAGAGTGTTCGGTGAGGCTGGATGAAGAGAGCGTCTCTGAGAACTCCTCGTGTACAGGCCGTGACTGCACAGATCAACTGCATATGCTTGGACAGGGATATACACTGTAACCTGTTTTAAAGCGAGGCTTTACTCTTTTGGAGACACAATGAGTTACAAGTAAAGAAGGCACAAATGCACGCATATCATGTCCAGAAATATAGTGAAAAATATACCCTCCCTACTCACACACATACACACACACACACACACACACACACACACACACACATAGACATATATACCCCCACACCAGTCCTGGCCCAGCTCAATAACATAGAAGGGACGACACTGATACCTCTACTGGGAAATGGAGTCTAATCATAGCTAACTCTACCCATCTGCTACCAACATACAAAGATGAAGGTTTCTTCTCAGACTGGGAGCCAGTGGTATCACCAAGCTCACTGATGCCCAGCGTTTAGTGACTGTTACGGTATTTTACTTGACAGGTACCAATTGGTGAAGTGGTTGAACACAGCAGGCGGATCCCAAATCTGTCCATCATGGCTTGAAAACAAGTTCAAGGGTTGTAATCTGATCTGAAGTCTGACTAGCCACAGGACAGTTGGGTTGGAGTGCACGACCAGAAGGATCCCAAATATATCAGCATTTACAGCTCAGTAGTTGTCAAGAGGACCCGTGTCACTTGACATGCAGAATGGCCTCACAGTTCGAGGCAAAAACACATGCTTCTTTGAAGTGTTAAATGAGACATCACCAGCTCACTTCATGAAATGTAAATCTGCAACATTACATTGTTTGCCGAGTTCAACATGCCTCCAACGCGTGCGCTCACGTTCATAAAGCATTTCAGAGGACGTGCGCTGATCTAGTAAGCGATGGCTCGTCTCCATGTATTATAAATAATTAGGATCTAAATGCCTAAAAGGATTCTTGGATAAAAATGTCTGTGAGATGCTTTGTGAATAATGCGCCAGATTGTCTGAGCCGGTCCCCTCTGGTTCTACCATCCTACCACAAGGAGGCAGTATGAGGAAAGCCATGCATGGTGTTGCATCAAGCCAAGAAGAAAGAAGCAGACCAAGCTTGTTATCCAACATTTCATGAGGGAGAAGATGAGCAAAAAAGAGGGGAATAGAGAAAGATTCACAAAAAAAATTGTATTTAGAACCGTAAAGTGCTGTCACCATCGCAGAAGCATTTGAATAAATCTTTTGGATTTAAGTAGAACCCTTAACAAAAAAATGTTTTCTAAGAGTGTGAAAGCATAAAAATGGACAGAGGGGGTGGGGAGAGAAAGACGAGAGAGGATGAAAGATGCTGACCTAGGTTTTCTCTTAATCTGAGCCGTGGGCCATGGCAAGTATTGGAGGATCTCAATCAATCTGTCAAGGTGTCAACTCCTCCCCCTTTTGCCCCCTTTCTCTCCATCCCCATCTCTTATCCTTCCCTCTGTCCATCCATTTGTCTTTTTCTTGCCTTATCTGTGATTTGTGGGTGTGCACGTTTGTCTGTGTGTGCGTGGCACAGACACACTGTGCAGACTTCTCACAAGCCATATCTACATGAACAGATCTGGATTTTCCAGCGCCATCGCCCCAAGAAACCCCAGATGCATTTGTCATCTGGTGTAATTCTGTCCCATGTTTTTCACTCAGACCTTGACTGACACCTCAAACTGAAATCTTCTGTTAATTTACGATGTCTTTCTAAGATGCCCTGAGGCGTGTGTGTTTTACAAAATAAAATCTTCGGCAATTCGGGTCAATTCATTTTTCTAATCGTTACTTGATCCAAGTGTGTTCTGGCTGTGGCCCAAACCATCGATTTCTGCGGCGAAAAAGACGGAAATCCCACCTTTATGTGACCAATCAAATGGTTTGCCCTTGCTGAGAAGAAAGTAACACCTGTGATGTTAGGCTCAGAACCATTATCCTCTTTGTCAGAGAACAGGACAGGAAATGGCTTGGTCTGTCTGTCTGTCCGTCTGTTTTTCTGGCCCATTAGTGTCAGTGTCCTGACTCGGCACAGTCCTCTTGGTTCATCGCTTGACCTCTATGACTTATCAGTTGACTTCCTATTAAGGCCAGGGATCATTGTGACTGATATGATGAATGGGTTAGTAAGATGCTGTCTATGAACCAAATAGCTTTCTGTGGCTCATGACTTCTGACCCGAGCCCAGTGGCACTACATTGGGAACACAGGACCGGTTGCGACGCAAGATGGTGTGAGATGGTGGATCCGGTGTTCGGAGCGGGCCTGGTACCCAGGTACCCAAGACAAAGTAGACACTATTCTCAGAAGGCAGCTGCACCTGCGGACATTGGCTACTGGTAAGGATGTCATCTAATCGAAATGAATCAAGCTAAAGTGTTCCAGACCGTAACCTTGACAGCAACCACGGTTCAAGTGTCACCTTACGATCCTCATGAAACCAAAGGAACAGGGTTGGGCAGCCCGGACACACATAAAGAACCAGACGACATCAGAAGTCTAACATCAGGAATTAACCAACAAGTCGATCGACTGGCTGAAAAGATAACCAGAGCTCCAGAATCTTGATGACAGCGTCTTCATCATCCAATCACACATGCTGAGACACAAAACTCAGCGCAGTAATACACCACGTCGTTCATTTGTCAACATGAGAGCGAATCATTGCAATTTACAACGTGGACCTTTCCGATCTCCTCTTCCTTCTCTCCTGCGCCTTAAAGCCCATTCAGAAGGCCTTGACAGATCGTGGCAGGTCACGACAGGTCAGAGGCCACCGAAGCACCGCCCCCCGGGGGCACCCGCTCTGGAAGAGCCGCAGTGAGTTGGCGCATCCAGGGGGAACAGTCACCATGACAACCTCTTGACTTCTCCTCAGCCCTATGGCAGGACAGGGCTGAGCGATGAGTGTAGGGGTCGGAGCTAATGGTGTTCCGCCTGTCTAACTGTCAGCCTCTGAGGGTCTCCGTGTCACGGAAACACACGGTCGTACACAAAACACACACACACACACACACACACACACACACACACACATACATACACACACACACACACACACACACACACACACACATAAACACACACTCAGAGGCATGTGTCAGACAGATGACCTGCTCGGTCTGCGTCACTAAGCCCCAGTGCCTGCTGGGAGCGACCGGCGTCCACGGTTTTGACAGGTTGTGACGTTGTGGGGGGCAGAGCGAGGGGGGGGCAGAGCATCTCAACACGATATACTGTAGACAACACTGGCTTTTTATTAATACTCCTGTCTTCCGAACCCTTTTTCTTTCTTCATCCCCCACTTCCATTGTGAGCATGCCTCTCAGGGCCCAGTGGTGGTAAATAAAAGAGTGTTGTCATGTCTGCTTACGTCTGATCTGTCTCTGTGGCCGGGGGAATGGAAAGCCTCCGCTCCATGGTGGGAGAGATGACAGAGAGGCTGAGACTGCACTAGAGAAACATTTAAAATAAAAGCTGTCCTTATGATGAATGCATTAGCATTCTTAGCCCTGATCCATTCGCTGGATCTCGCCATCTGTCTGTCCGTCTTTCTGTCTGTCTGCCTTTCTGTTTGTGTACTCGTCTGACTGTCATCTGTCCGTGTAAATCAGTGGTTCACAGTCTTTCTCAGGTTCTCTCCCACCTATTGAATTGTGCCTTGCACTACTACCCCTTTGTGTATTTTACAGTGAGCACTAGTCTTCTCTAGTACCTGCTATGGATCAACGAGATACCCCTTGGGGTCCAACTTCCTCTGGTTGAGAACCACTGGAGTAAATGCTTTTGTGGCTACCCCCTTTCTGGCTCTCGTTACAGCCCAGTTTATCATGCCAGGAAAGGGTGCAGAAAACAAATTAGTCAAAAGGAAGAAAAAAGAAGCTTGGGTATTGATTGGAACTCTTTTCATGCAAGAAAGGAGAAGAGAAAATATTAGGCCATAAAAAAGGAAACAAGGACATAAAGCCATTACCAACTTGGCTTAATTGATCCCACTTCCCATAACAAATAAATCGAGCGGAAAATGGCAGATGGCTTTGATGAATGTCATAAAATAGGCTTGTCAGCAAGCCCCCTGCTCAGCCCGGTCTACTCACCCATTACAACACAAAAGTCGGCGTAAAAATTGCATCCTATTGTCTACTGTATATAGTACGCCGCTCTTGATCAGGGACCACAGGGCTCTTGACAGATATAGTTCACTATCTAGGGAATAGCGAGCCGTTTGGGACGGGAAAACAAAACTGGCTTCACAGATCCATTTACTCTAATGATAGTGTTGCTAATTATAACTACTTAGCATAACTAAGTTAATAGTTCATTTGTCCACTGTATCCCATCACTGTGAACGACGTAGCCTGATCGTTCTTCTGAAGTCGTCAGAAATGACATAGAATTAACAGCCAGCACATTTGTTCAAATAAACGGTCTTGTTTAGAGACAGGCTGCTACCCTCGTATCTGGAAGAAATACAAATTGAATCCATCTGCTGCGAATGAATGCAGCTGATTCCTCACCAACTGACCCTCTCAAAAATGACGCCGTTGCGGTCAGTTCAAAACACATTCAACACACAAACATGCACACAGCAGTGACAGAACTGCCTTTTCACACTGGCCAAACATACGGAGACATAGGGTCTGGTACAAACAGAGCGGTCCATGCATGCAGGTAATACAGTTTTATATGAGCGTGGGTGAGAGTCTATAACTCCTGTCCCTACTGCGGTGTTTGGATGCAACAGGCAGCTGTTGGAAATTCATCTGCTTCATGTTTCCCATCAATCTCCCCATTGCCTAGACACTGCATGAGGCCACAGCTGCATCTTAATCTACAGGGTGCCGGACATGAGGACAGAAAAGCTGTCTGGCCCGGCCAGTAAATAACCCAGGCCAGCTCCTCCAGAAATTGACATTGCTACAGAGCTACAGGCTATAGTGCTACAAGCCATTGGTTCTGTTCCAAATAGCCCCCCAGTTACTAGTGCACTATGGTGTATCTAAACAATATAGCCTATGTTGGGGGTGTTAGCTTAACAACCATGTTAGCATCCCAATTTAAAGAAATGAATAATCTCCTCAATTTCAATATACTGGGTAATAATTAGGACTATGAGCATTTCTTCTTATTGTTCTTTAATTCAAATGTTTGTTTTTCAAATTAAACCATTACTATTAGATTAACATATACAGTAGATATGCTGCATTTATTTCAGAGTATTTGTTTACATATTGGTTTCATCACATAGTAAAGGCAACACTTTTTTTACATATTCACCAAATTTTAGGCCACCAAAAATTGGGACAAATGGCTAGGAAGCTATTTCTGGCTAGAAATGTGTGCAGTTATACAGTAGAAAAGCTATTAATGATTTCACTCAACATATTTCTCTTAAAAATCCTGCTTCCCCCTTTGTTATTTAGCCAACCAGAGCCAGACCATACAGAGCTTTGCAGGTTGGGTTTGTTGTCAACAGACTTAAAACCATTTAGATTTGTTTACTTCTTGTAACAACAAAATACGCAGTATTATTGGCTTTTGATTTTTATACGTTAGGAATGTGTGGCTTTGGGTGGATAACAGCTTTTACAGTTTTCTGGGCGGATACATGCCCATGGGCCTGACTGTAAAGTTGTTTTCCCTTTAGTACATGCATTTTACCAGCAGCCACTGAAGAATGTGAGAGTTTTAAATTGGTCAGGGGTTTATGCACTTCTTTTTGACTAGTTTCTGTACTATTGTAGTACCCAAGAAGCTACTTACTGAATTTGTCAGTCTGCATTTCAGTAGCCAAAGCTCAGCTATCACATTGTTTTGACCTCGGAATGGGATTCAGAAGGGTTGTTGGTTTAGCTCATTTAGCCTAAGACTAATAGGGATGCTGCTATTTGGTAGTTAAAGTGGTATTGCTTACTTTATTATAAATCCTGACTGGATTTTCATTGACATTATTGAATGCGTAGATTGGACATTATGTGGTAGTCAAGGGTGACATTCTGGTATACGCTCTCTCATTTCACGGTTGTAACCATGTGTGTGTGTGTACATCATAGATTACAAGCATCACTACCCCAATGGCCAAGCAGCACCATAGCTCATCCAGTAAAACCAATCCTGGCGCCATCTTTGGGAGTGCAGCTGAGTGTTCAGGTTAATCCGATCTGTTTGGATCAGCTGACTGTTACATTGTACAAGAAAAAGTTGTCACATGCATGTATTTAGGTCTTTCATGGATTTTATCAATGGAAACGGGTGTCACAGTATTTCACTTTTCAATACTGTGCAGGATGGCTAAAATACTTTTCTAACCCTGCCACTATTCACATGTATCCCGCCAACATACACACACACACACACACACACAAACACACACACACACACACATACGTAACTGTCCTTGTGGGGTGGTCTATGAGTGACCCTATTCACACCACAGTGGTTTATTTAGATTAACAAGACCAAAATATCTTTCCCAACACATACCTACCGTGGGTTGTGGAAAAGTCAGTGCAATAGTTTGGTGAATCTTTATTTTTGACAGCAGTGACAGAGTTTTATGCACTAACTTGTTAACTCTACCTGAAACAAATGACACACTTCATGATATCATAAACATACATTAGCTACAGCAGCTAGCTGACTTCAGAAATGTTTAGATCTCTACCAGCTGTATCTGGGCAACGGCTTGTTTCATAAAGCAATAAAATACTGCCCAATCATTGTATGTCAGTCTTCCTGCAGGTCATTTTTCATCAGAGTTAAGAGTTGCAGCAACTAGTGGCATGAGCTAATTTGTAAAAACACTAATTAGCTGCTAAGCCTAACGTATTCAACTTTATGTGAGCTGGACTTGTTAGAAGAATCTTCTTAATACCTTATGTTTAATAGAAGGTTTGAGTGTCCTACTCAGCTACATTATTCATGACTGTTAATCAACCTGCTGTTCCTTTTTGGCCCAAAAATTCAGTTTGAGTACTTGTGCATCAAAACATTCTACAGAAAATAAATAGTGAAACGTGTTGCTCGCGTAAGAAGTTACATGTAAGGTATTACATATCCTAGACTAGGGTCCAAGTGTTTGGAATTGGATCTGCATCACTCCACTTAGGCACCGCCAAGAAAAGGCTGTGCTACAAGAGAACCCGAATCAGTCTGCTGAAAAACAGAAGCTTGGACGGAAATTCTCCTTTCAGCACAAGGCCAAAGAAAAACTTGAGTGACTCAAGAGCAAAAGGCTGAATGTCCTACAGCTTCTGACAATTCAAACCAATTGAATATCTGTGGCAGTATTTCAAAATATTAATCCACATGTTGTCTAATCAACCTGAGCAACGGGCAACAAATCGGTCAAGATGAACATGACAAAATCGCTTACTCACTCAAAGAAGGTTCATACTTACACCTAAAGACTTAAAGCTATTATTGCAGCAAAAGGTGACTGACAAATATTAAAGTGTGAGTTTTAAGTGCTAAAGCAAGCAACCTATTTCCATGTTTTGTTTTTCTCAAAAATATCCCAACATTACAACAGATAATTTTGAGTTTCAGGGATTTCAACATTTCAATGGGCCATATTTAATTTTGTAATATGATAGGATTGGTCAGTGATCTGAATACATGTAAAGGCACTGTGTATATATCCGTGAAAATATACACTATTCTTGTGGGGGCACCAAATATTATTCACATAAAAAATCCTATTTCTCCTGAGCCTTGACATTACACTAACCTAAACACCTGAGCTGAGATAGTATTTTCACAGGGACGGCTGAAATCTCCCCACATTACACTAACGTGAACACCTGAGCTGAAATCTCCCCACGAAGTAAAGATCCCCTTGTTTTACTATCTTTGCAGGGATTTTTAGTCCCCACCATATGCGCGCACACACACACACACACACACACACACTCCTCTGCTTTTCATGGATACCTGCAATCTGCATTGAAGCAGAACGCTATGTTACCTCCCCTGCGGGTCTAAGATTTTGTTTCTGTGATGTCAGCTGTGTGTAGTGATCCCTCTGGTGTGTGTGTGGTGTGTGTGTGTGTGTGTTTGTGTAGATGTGCACTCTAGTGAGTGCCAGTCTGTCTGTGTGTTGACTAGTAATTGGGATTGGGGGGACAGAGTAGAAAGCCTGCAACTCATCCATAATTAGAGTCAGCTAGGTGCTGAAATGGGAGGGAGAGACTCTTGGCTAGATGTCAAGAAGCACCACAGATTAAATCTTCATCGATCCTGGCGTAATTTATTTATCAATTCAACACAAAAAATGGTGTCCACCCCCTTTGAGTCCACCGTTAAATTCATCTCCTGGACTAACCCTTGAATACCAAACAAGTGTGAATCCAGTTTTCCTATGTAGTATTTGGTGTCAAAAGGCAGCGAAGGCATGAAATGAGCAATGTCACAATGTCCCTATGACAGAACTCGCCGTCAGCACCTTGACAACAACCCCCTAACATGTTCAGTTAAGTGGGTTTCCCCCATTCAACAATTCACAGTTATAACCATTTGAGTAATCAGAATTTTTCGGTATCAGAAAGCTTGAATTGTCTATTCTTTACAGAGTTATCGTCACCAGAAGATGTTAAAACATAGGTGATTTGTTTTTTCTCAGTACATGTACAATGGATGCCAAGAAAGGGGAGAGGTGTGCAACTAGTGAGCAACTTCCAATGTTACTGTGGCTCATAACATTATTCATCACCATTTTATTGCGTTATAACATGACATCTTAATGGATTAAACTGATCAAAAGTCCATAAAGTCAAAGAAAAATGTCTAGAAATTGTTATTTAGAAATACAATAAAGTAAAGTACAGCCAATTGATTGCATAAATATCTTCCTTTTTAGTCAAAGTCCAGGCTTTGATTGGAACACTCAAGGACATTGTTGCTTTGGCTTTGTTCTGGGTAATAAGTCTGAATCTTCTCCCAGGCTTCTTGTAGACTGAAGCAGGTTTTCTTCCTGGATTTCTCTTTACTTTGCTGCACCCATTTTGCCCGTATCTTCACCAGCTATCCAGGCCCTATTGCAAAAAAGCATCACCATAGCATGATGCTGCCACCCCCACTCTGCACAGGGATGGTGTTCTCAAGATTATGTGCGATGTTAGTCTTGCGCCAAACATAGCCCTTGCATTGAAGCCAGAAACCTCTATTTTGGACATAGAATGTTTTTTAATGAATCAATCAAATCTATAAACGTATAAACTATCAGGGACTACAACTGGATACCCAGGAGCAAGCAGCCAAGCAATTCAAGCCTACTAGATATGTTATTTGCGTTCTATGAGGCAAAAAACACAGAACCATGCTTGACAGCACCTGCTTATTAGGGCGACTTTGTGATTGTGTACTAAGTAAATGATGTTAGTAAAACTTTTATACAGGTAAACAGTGGGCCGGGCGTATACCAAGGTATTCCATTTTCTAGTTGCACTCTCAAAATCTGTAGACATAAAATGCTCAACATCAACATCCCAGACACTCTGGACCCACTCCAAGTCGCGTACAGCCTTGGAAGATCCACAGGCCACGTAATCTCGAATGCACTCCACACTGCTGTTTCTCATCTGGACAAAAGGAATACCTGTGTGAGAATGTTGTTTACAGCTCAGTGGTCAACAACGTGGCTCCTTACAGGCTCATCGCTAAGCTCAAGACCCCGGGGCTGAACACGTCGCTTTGCATCTCAGTGCTGGATTTCATGACAAATAGTCAACAACATTTCTACCACGATGACTATAGGTCACTGTAAGTCTATACCTGCTGTTATCTTAGGACATTACCTTTTTCCCCAACACCATTCCTTGCTGAACATGAAAAATTCCTCACTACCAGTTCTGCAGACAAACTCTACCCAGAATATTTCATTTTCTCTGCACCAAACCGTCCTTCTTTCCCCTTCTGTCGGCCCTCCACCCCATGCTCTGGAGTTAATGTGGTTACTATGCTCTCCCCAGCGCTGTATTTGTTCTGTGTCAACAGCCTCTCTCTCTCTTCCTCTCTCACCCGCCTTCCTCTGCCACTGCTTCCTGGAACCCCTTCCTGACCTGGCCTCTGATCAAATTAAAGCCACGTTACGCCAAATGAGTAGCGGGTGATTTAATTAGCTGCCGATGAAGGCCACCAAGTCTAACAGACGTGACTCCCCGTCTTTTAACTCCTTCAATGTCTTATACATAGCTGGTTTAACAATTGATGGCTGGCAGTATGCTACCCAGACAGGCTGGTGGTTCAGCCATATTATTAGGTTGATGCTTCGACCAATCCTGTTCAATTCATGACAGATCAGTTATGTACAACCCCCCCCCCCAGTACATACTATGTACTTCTGCTTAAACACTGAAACATGTATTGATTGTTTTTTTGAGGCAACCCACAGACATAACAGGTATATGGTATTGTGCTAAATACACATGTATAAATATTACATTAGCTAATTATATTTTAATTACATGAGCTTCACTATGTTTGCTTTGTGGGATCATAAAAATCATGAAACTGAAAGCAAGCAAGTAAGCAGGTTAATTTATATAGCACATACATAGAAGCAATTCAATGTGCTTTACAGTGAAAATAAAAATAATGCAATAGAATTAAAACTTCAACACCCCGGTATCTCAATCCTCGTTTTCTGATGCCAGGATGAACCCGTCAGTCCCTATGTGAGATAATCATTGCATCAATGTCTTACTTGGATCTCTCCAGGGGGACATTTATGCCATGTGTGTACATGCATTGTATATTCACCCTTAATTAATTTCAGTTACCATAACGGTTCACTGTACCAACTCGGTATCTCAATCATCATGCTCCAGCGCTTGGATTAACTCGTCAGTCCTTTTGTGAGTAAATACCCTACATCAATGTCTAAACAGCAGCACAAGAACTTGTATTATCCATCATCAGCAGATTGTTACATTTACACAGAGGTTATTCCTCTGATGGCACCAGAACTTTACAATTGGAAAAAGAAAGCAAAATATATATTTATATAACGAATATAAAATACAGCATAAGAATAAAACATAGAACAAGAAAATAGATCTAATAAAACAAATAAAAAACATAGGAAGCTTTAAAAGCTGTCAGTTAAGTTTAAGTGATAAAAACATAGGAAGCTATAAGGCTCACAGTGTGGTTAAGTTGAAGAGCTCAGTCATAGGCACGTGAAAGTACAAAAAATATTTTTGAAAATGAGTTACACAATCTGTTGTGGTTTTAGAATAGTCATATCCTTCTGTATTCACTAATGGAACAAGTATATTCTAATATATATTACATCATACACACATATATATATATATATAATGCAGACATTACATTTCCAAGGCTGTGGCTCTTTATTGTTAACCATTTGACAAAGGTATTGTGTTATTTGTTCTGAAAGAAAACAGCCTTTTAAAGGTCTTTTGAGGGACCCAGTCCGTGGAATGTGGACAAGCCTCTGTGCACCATGGGCCTCTATGCATGTTGCTGAGTCAGGTCAGGTGTTTATACAATGGGACCAAAGGTATAAAAAGAAAAGTTTTGGACCAGTAGGATATTAACATCAAGAGCAGTAGCGGTAGCAGCAGCAACACAGAGACCCAGCCAAAATGTCCATCGCCAACGTGAAGAGCAGGATCGTCTTCTACGAGGACATGAACTTCATGGGCCGCTCCTACGAGTGCAGCGCAGACTGCCCGGACATGTACACCTACCTGAGCCGCTGTCACTCCTGCAAGGTGGAGGCCGGCTGCTTCGTGCTGTACGACCGCACCAACTACACAGGCAACCAGTACTTCCTGAGGAGGGGGGAGCACTCCGACTTCAACCTGATGGGAATGGCCAACGGGATGAGGTCCTGCCGCATGGTCCCCGTCCACAAGGGATCCTACCGGGTGAAGGTCTACGAGAGGGAGGCCTTCGGAGGCCAGACGCACGAGGTCATGGACGACTGCGAGAACATCGCGGACCGCTACCGCATGACCAGCTGCATGTCCTGCCACGTGATGGACGGCCACTGGCTCATGTACGAGTTGCCCCACTTCCGAGGCAGGATGATGTACCTGAAGCCCGGGGAGTACAGGCACTTCAGCCTGGGCATGGGCAGCATGGGCGGCATGGGCGGCATGGGTGGCATCAGGTTCATGAGCATGAGACCCATCAGCGAGTTCTGGTACTAGATGCGGCCCACCAACGAACTGACCTAGATATGACATTGAATGCAACTGTTGACATTTCTTTTTCTTTTTGAATGATAATAAAGTGCCATGAAGACATGGAGAAAACAGCAAAGCAATTCTCTCTTTCTTTAACATGTCCAATAACGGCATTTATTTTCATCCTTCCACCTGGTCGACATATTGTCTTCAGTATACTATTCATACACTGCACTACACACACACACACACACACACACATACACACACACACACTCCCCGTATCCTGGCCCAACTCTGCCCGCTCAGCACAATCTCCTGCAGCCCTAGGGCCACATCAGCATCCCAGAGAGTGTCTGTCTCCTTTAGTGTTAATGAAGAGAGGCAGCCTACTACCAGGGCACGGCCACCCCATAAAAAGCCCAGCAAGAGCCCTCTTTCTCCGGGTTAGAGCAGAGGCCCTAACAGGCCTTCAGGAGAAAATGAGACCTAGGTCCCTGCCAGCGATTTTTCTTCCCTGGTAATAAAACAAAAATACAGTGCCCTCCAGATCCCTTTATGGAGTGGCCACAGTGAAAACCTAGGACAGGCTCCATTGATTTGGAGACATTATTAGGCATTAGAGCAAAGGTTATTCAGTATGTGGAAGTTTTTTTTGTTTTATTTGATCAAATAGCCACTCCCCCCAGGGGACAGTGAGAGAAAGCAGAGACAGAATAGAAGAGCAAGTGAAAATCTATTTCCTGTTATTTCCCCATCAGCTACCAGAGCTCTGCTCTTGGTTTGAGCTTAGAGACTGTGCTACAGAGGTATAAGGTCTCTGTCCTTTCGGACTTTAATATGAAACCCTTCCCTACACATAGTGCCCTACTCATGGACTTTAATATGAAACCCTTCCCTACACATAGTGCCCTACTCATGGACTTTAATATGAAAACCTTCCCTACACATAGTGCCCTACTCATGGACTTTAATATGAAACCCTTCCCTACACAAAGTGCCCTACTCATGGACTTTAATATGAAACCCTTCCCTACACAAAGTGCCCTACTCATGGACTTTAATATGAAACCCTTCCATACACTTAGTGCCCTACTCATGGACTTTAATATGAAACCCTTCCCTACACTTAGTGCCCTACTCATGGACTTTAATATGAAACCCTTCCCTACACTTAGTGCCCTACTCATGGACTTTAATATGAAACCCTTCCCTACACTTAGTGCCCTACTCATGGACTTTAATATGAAACCCTTCCCTACACTTAGTGCCCTACTCATGGTTGGCAACATATTGAGGCAGTGTCCTAATCAGAGAACACACTGTGAGATGCCGTTTGGGTCACAGTCCAGCCAGGTTTCGGCTCTTTCTCAAGAGGGCAGTGTACACGTTAATGTGCTTCTCCCTGGCTCTGACTAAATAAGATAAGGGAACCATGTCGCTGTATCTGCCACCCATCTACTAGCCCCCCCCCCCCCCCCCCGCATGGCTTATCAAATATTCATAGGACGAAGCGCAACGGAGCGAGACTCTTAAGTAAACGGGCCAATTTGTTGCGGAAGACGTGCATTAAGATGGGACGGGCCGATATGGTGGACCCCCCCAGGGACAGGACCCAGAAAAGGGTGAACGGCAGGCGGTGGACGACTACCATCCGGTCTGAACCCCCCCATTCTCTATTGTTACCAAGAGTCCAGGGGGTTGGGGAGGGGGAACAGTGTGTGCATGTCTGATGTTAATGTGTCGGGCTGTGAATGGAAGGGCAGGGCCAGGAGGGAGAGTGGGGTGGGCGGTGTCTGGGGCAGCAGTTGGCCATTTCCATTGGTCGAAGTACGCTAAGAGGAGAAGGAAGCAGGAAGAAAAAAGGAGTCCATGTCAATGGGGGGAGTGTGAGGACGGATTAGTGGTCTGTGAGTTCCGTGGTGCAATGACTGGCAATTTTGTCAAAATGTAGTTATTGACATAGCTTTGTTCTGGCCAATGATATCACCCTCTACAATACTTCAAATACCAAAATTAATGTTGTCAATGAAATAGATGCCTTTTAAGGACATTTTATTTAATTCCACTAACATCGTTAATGCTTAGGCCAAGTGAGTGCTAAATGCACTCATACTAAGCATACAGTAGAATAATGGACATACATTTAATGGGTTTTAGTTTATGCCAGTTCAACTTTGTGTTAAAATGGCTCAGAGACCACAACGTTTGTAATGTGGTAAATAACACTGCGGCGCGATTACGACCGGCCTAAGGAACCAGCGTCGTACCAACATGCCCACAGAAGGCTGGCAGGTTCCGGTACCTTCCTCGGTCAGCTAACATGGCCAGCCCCGCCACTGCACACCTGCCATCTAGTCAGGAGAGGTAAGGGCTCCCAAGGAAAAGCTTGGGACAAGGTTGAATGCAAGGAGACCATAGAAGATGGGACTCAAATGCTGCCCCTACAGTATATTGCCCAAAACAGCCCAGAGACAGAGCTTCCTTCCAAAACCTCTACAGTGCGGTCTCCCCAGGCAACATTACCTCACCAGAGGATAGCAGTTTCTTTGTTTTTTTCTTCTCTTCCTACCCTTCTATTGTTAATAGAAACCTAAATCCTTCCTCTGTGTCTATTTCCTGGATCTCTCCCAGTTACCAGTTGGAGGACATCCAACAATTGGATTATTTTTATCTCCCAGAACCTGCATTCAGAATGACTAGCAGAATTCTTCTAGACCAGGACTAACCGTTTGTAGATTGGATTAGGAAAATAGAAAAATCCAGATTACTAATTACTACACTTTTCATAATATCACACAAGGAAATCAGTGGGCAATGCAAAACAAAGACAATAAAACAAACAATTCTGAAAAAAACATACAACAAAGCATTTTGGAAAATGTTGATTGTGTTGCCCAAATTCAATTAGAACTGATAATTTACATCAACATTGGGGCTCTTTGACACCGGTATTGTGTTAGCCCTCACATGAGTTATTTTAGACCCGAGTCAACAATGGATGGGTAACACTGACAAAATCAACGTTGGGCAATTTGCTGTGTGCTTTGTAATGAGATACAGGCTGGTGTTACAGGCCTCAGGCCTAGGGGTTACCTGGGCCAGTACCAAGCGCTGCACAGGCAATTAAGACTGTGGAAGCAGTAGCGAAACAAACTTTAAGTGCATTCGGTCTGAACACATATTGATTTCTGCCAAATAATCAAAAAATAAACAATTGTTTAAACATATTTCACTATACTCTTAATTCCTCACAACCTCCAGCAGTATTCCAACAACCATCCATACACACATACAATAACATTCACTATAACATATTCACCATGCTGTTACTAATCTATTCAGATGGAAGCAGAATAGACAGGTATAATTATCCTTTAAATGTAACTGTAAATGTTATAAATGTCCTGAATGATTGCATAATTTTAAATGTCCATCCTATGTTAATGGCATTTTCATTACCGTTATATTTGCTTACATTCTTTATAACAGCAACAACAGCAATCGCTCACACCAGGCATAGCTGCCCTGACTAACGTTATCCGCTAATACAAGGGCCTCTGAAATGGAGGCGCCCATAACTAGCTTAGCACCAAAACCATACTGAGGAAAAGTATTTTAAATTGTAATATGTAGCTTCTTAAAACATTACTAAATTCTGATACAACATATTAGATATTATACAAAAGACAGTACATATTACATGAACCCAACATCAACTTGTAAGAAAGTTACAGAACAATCAGATAGCAGCTATGATGATAGCTACATATACGGCTAGCTTTGCTGGGACAAAAAACTCAAGTATCCTCCACACTCAATAAACTGTTTCGACTGCATAATTTACACATTTGTTTGCAGATAATCCTACATAGGTCTTACACCCCACAAACAAACTTGACCCAAATCAAGTTTTTTACATATATTTTACATACCGGTGGGAGCAGTGGAGAAACAGCACAAACCTTTACAAGCTCTGTCCAGAGGGCGTTTGAAAATGTTCACCTCTCATAATTTATCAATGGAGTCACGTTACCATGTGCGTGGGGCAGTGTGGGATACCTGGCAGCACGAAGATGCTGTGACCGGCCCTGTTTTTAGGCATGTTGGCTTTTCGCATGCTTTCGCTTGGTTTTGAGTTGCCAGCCGCTTGTGGCCGTGTATGTTTATTCGAAAAGGTTTGTAATCAATAAAGGAAGATCATATTGACTAGCTTATGTAGCTAGCTGTAGTATGACAACAATCCACTTATTTGAGAACAAGTAAGGATATGGGATGGTTATGTTCATGAAACATAACCAAATTAACCACATTTCTAATTGTTGTAAATGCAGAGAAAGTATCTACAGTGTAGTAGCTAATAGTAGTAGCTAACAGTATCTAATATAGTGTTTGTGTATTTGATGAGGATGTATTAGATAAATGCACATTTGTCGTCATCATAAAATCCACCAGGTTCACCGATAGCGTCGGACTCCTTTAACCATACCACCTTCTTTACATTTGAACATTATACAGCTTCGGAAATTCAGCGATCGCAATGATGAACTTTTCCTCCATGTTGGTTGAAAGAAATATTGTATGGTACGAACCTTTCACAGCTATACTTTCATGGGTTTTATATTCACTAGTAAAGTGGTGTCAACCTCATATAGTTATCCACCAGTCCTCACTGAAAGTGACTGTATTCTGTACCCACCAGTAACAGACAGGGACCAGAAGTTGTCCCAGGCATTTTAAAAGCAATGGCCACCCATTTTGGACAGTCCCACTGGGCTACAAATGAACCACCCAGTCTGGAATTTTTCCAACCTGTCCCTCTGTCAGTTATCGGTTCCCATAATGTGAAGAGCATCAGTCAACACATTCCATAATCCATGCAGATATAAAATGGTTCTGCTTCAACCAGCACATCCCCATTTCTGCCAAGTGAAGGAAGTTGACAAATGATCTAAGCTGATTTTTATGTTGCTTTATTGATGCGGTGTGTTGGATAGAAACAAAGTTCCACTGCAATACCCCAGAGGTGGGCATGGTCTCAACGGAGCTGAGAAAGCGGTCTGAGCAAGCGGAGGGAAAAAAAAGCTCATAAAATCCCAGCGCACGTAAAAAAGAATTGCCCCTCAGACCCGAGGAGTGGATCCCTGTCAGACAGGTCGTTCTCTCAGTAAGACACTAGTGAGATCCACCCAGTGATGACAATTTGATGTACATTCAAGGGCAGCTCCTAAGTAAGGTTCTCCAGTGGTACAGATCTAAGACAAGCTTCCCCTCATCCAATCCGAGCCTTAACTAGTGGGTCACTTCCCGAAACTACTGACAGTGTTTGGGAAGGAACCACAGCCCCCTGGTGACCCCTGGCAGACGGCTGGTCAGCTGACACTAAAGTACTACACTGGAGGATTTGAATTGACACAGAGTAATGAGCGTGGCATTTTACCTTTTTCCTCTGAGGGGCGACAGAGAAAGTGAGAAGGAATGAGAATGAGGTAAAAAGAAGAACGCTTTGTGAAAGCCTAAACAATTCATTAATTATACATTAATTAAAGCCATTTGTCTTCAGTTGGCACTCACTTGTGTGAAATATTTGAAGGTATAAATCACGGAAATATAATCAATTCTAATGCAGTTGTATAAATAACACGCAGACCCATATTTCGATGTGCTTTCCCAGCATGCCTGCCGGGAGACCACTTCTGAATGCAACATCTGTTCTTCAGAGCATCATAAACACTGCACATTTGAAGAAATATATATATTATATACTTTGTGAATCTCCCAAAAGTCGATGTCATTGGTTCAATGTTTCCTGTCACATCGCACATAATGACCAGATCTCATAACAAATGAGGAAGTGTTCAACATAAGGAATTGTGGCATGACGATGCCATAATAATCTACTACATAATGAAGCGTGACCAACCGGAGCGTGGCCAGCGCCACCGATATGTTAACCCTGACCTACGCAGAGGTTGTTTTGCGAGAGGTCAGCCTCTCCCCGCTCTCCTACTCTCCGCTTCGCCGATGATCTACAAACCAGCTCAGAGCCAGGGGTCGATGGCATAAACTAAATCCAATAGGAATATTGCTTTCATTGATTTCCCTCCCCACCTTGAAATAATACATGTTTTTCACGGGACGGCCGGGGCTACTGTTGCCCTGAGCCGAACTTGGTGAACGAGTAACACCAAACGTGATGGATAGTAATGGGAATGTAATGTCTGACTATTTCGTAATGGCTGTGAATGGGGGCATAATTGCAATGGGAGATGTAGTCTGTACAGTGGAGGTGTAGTCCATAAGTTACAGTGAAGGAGGCTGTTGTCCTTGTTAATGTTTGCTGTTGCTGTTCGGTGACATGCGTTGGGTGGTGTCCCTACCACTGTGCAGGGATTGATTTGACTCTCCGCCACACGTCCAAACATCTCCGCCAACGTCTTCACACGCTTTACTAAACTGACCTCTGGGTCTGTCTTACCGGGATAAATCCGCAGACGTGTACGGACACAAGCGGCACACCCACACACACACACACACACACACACACACACACGCACACACACACACACACACACACACACACACACACACCCGCTTGAGAAGTATTCTTGCTGATTAGATATTTCCCAAACATACAATGTACAAGGGACGAAAGCGCAAATATTCCTGACGCAGATATTCCTGTTTATAACCACTAACAGGCTGCGGATGACTTTGAACCTGTTGTCACAGGGAAACGCCTCATGTTTGCCCATATGTAACTGGACCGGATAGGCTCACTGTATCCTGCAGTGCATTCTGACCTGTTCTCTGTCTGTATGCTTCCGCCACCCAAAAACCACCAGCATCCCTCCACCCAGAGGGTAAGAATAACCCCAGTTACATTTGCATCCCTCTCTCCACTTTTCTCTACATTATTTACCTAATTTCCTCTCTTCTCTTTAACTCCCACATAACATTTTTTGTTTAAATTAGCATATATACCAGAACCTTAACCCCCCACTGTTTATATTAACTATGGAGTGGGCGTGAATATGTAACAGTACGCTAGCTTTGTATGTGAGGAACTGAGGATAGGGACAGGCCGCTGTGCGAACTCTTAGTGAGATATAACATAGGAATGCCATTGTACAGGTGGCGCTCCACTGATATGTTTTCAGCAGGACAGCTAATAAATGTTAATGGGTCTATGTTTCAGAAAGCGCGTGTCAGGTATATTTTCCTACACATCAGCATTTGGTGGATGTGCTGATAGACTACATACAAAATAAGTGAAACGTAGCCGTTGAGGTACTGCACGTTGTTGAGGTCTGCTGGTTGTAATCGCCGCCGACCGACAATCAATTAGGAAAACAAGGTCACCAACGCAGTGAGCAAAATGCAGACCGAAAAGATATTAGCATATTAATGCTTTCGACCGATTCAAAAACATCACGAATTCTCCAGTTGTTCAAGAAAACCACAACGTTTGGCGTCGTTTAACCACACATCGGTGGGATTGGCGAGGTGGTGTGTTGATAACACAGGGCTGCCCGTAAGGACATGCTCAACACCCACGGGGATAACCTGACCTGTTGGAGCCCCCCTGAATAACCGCCTGCCTGGATGACTCATGCAGGCGCCGCAGGGATCTGGAGTAATACACGGCTCACAGGTGCCACGTCTTGGTCCCTGTGCCACCCATGCCACCTCATCACTCCGGTCCACAGTACCCCGGTGGCACACATTGTAACGATCGCTAGGGACCGATCTGCACTGGCGCCACTCCGGTGCCACTCGTCTGGGCCTAATGAGCTCCCAAGGGCTGTAAAATACAGCAAGCCTATCAGAGGAGATTGGAAGATGGGGGGGGCTTGCAATTAAGTATGGAGAAAGAGAATTGGGGTATCAAACACCTTCCTTGCAGATCGGGAAAAGGGCTCAGAGTTCTTCTGTTTCTTTGAGGGATGAGCGGATAATGAGAAGTGCCTCGATTCCACCTTTCCTTTTCTCTCCTTTCTCCCTTCTCTTTTTTTGCGTTTCTTTCTGCACACTTTCTATACCTAAAGTTCACTTTTTCTACCCTCTCGCTCCTCAGAGTTCTGCCATTCTCTCCGTGCTGTAGAAAGACACACACACAAGATGTGTACAGACTCCAGTGCTGTCTAATCTATGGGACACACATAGGTAGAGGAAACATTCCTCTCAGTTGACCTGATTGTATTTGTGATGGCACAATGGGATATATATATACTGTACATACTGATGCATAATAGATACAGTGCCGACAGAGAGAAGGAGGGGAGAAAGAGAGGGTGTAGAAAGAAGGGTAGGGGAGAGAGGGGTTTAGAAAGAGGATTCACAAAAAAGGATAAACACCAAATTCAGACTGCATGCTGGATTTTGCAAAAGTATCCCCGGAGAACAACACAAAATCCCAAATAATGCATGCAGAGCAGAATTATAACTACACCCACTAATTATCCCAACAGAGCAATTACATTACACCCACACAAAGGAAGGCGATTCTCAAACCGTCCATAACAAAGTCATGCACAGAGATATTAGCCTAGAGAAGGTCTAACACTGAACAGGTCCCACACAGCCCTAGGAGAAACCGTTAGACCCGGCCAAAACAGAAGAAGATAACAAGTGACACCCTGGAAAGGATTAGCCTCAAACCTGAGCATATCTGAAAGCTGCCTTACCCTTAACAGTGTACACTGAGACAGAATACCTGAATATGTGACAACATTAGAGACACACATTTCCTTCAGATCATTCAAATCCACAAAGAAATCAAATCAAATCAAACATTGAAAAAACGTCTGCATTTGTTAGGCAAAATATAGCAGCGTGTATCCACAGTAGCAAGACTTACAAACCATTGTCATAAGAAAAGGGAAAATAGTGGAGCACAGATTACATTACACCAATATTAACCATTATTAACTGATATCAACCAATATTAGTTTATGTTTACCTTATCATTAAATCTTTACACATTCCTACAACACTTTACACAGCCTACAAAATTCCTCTATTTGTATGAAATGTTGATGTATCTTTACTTTTGGCTCTGCTTATTATTAGTCAGTCATTAGCCTTTCTTAGATATTTTTTACTTTCCTTAAGTAAATAAATATAAACAAATGTTTTCCATGGCTATAAAGCCCTTTTAATTGAGACTGAGTGGGAGAGAGAAAGGTTAAGAGAAAGAGAGGGATGTTGGGAGGAAGAGACCAAACCGAAAGAGGAGACAGAGCGAAGGAGACAGTGATCGAACGAGAAAGAAAGACAGAAAGAGAAAGAAAGACCAGAGAGGGAAAGACAAAAACAGAGGGAGTGAGGAAGGGAGCGAATGAAGAGAAGAACAAGATGGAGGAAGGAAAGAAGGTAGAAAGAGAAGAGAGAAAGAGATTAAGGTAGAGAGATAAATCTATTGGTCTGTGTGAGGAAGCTGTGAAGAAAGATCCAAAAGACAGGTGAGGCGATGTGGGAACCTGGCAGAATGCACCTTGAATGGATCAAGGTGAACACCAGAGGATTTACTGGTGTTGGTGTGAAGGGCCTCACAACACATCAATAAAATCAAATACCTTGGCTCCTTATGGTGCACACTTAGAATGGTCCTGGCTCCAAAGGATACTGTTTCTGTCAGACTGACGTCGTACTCCTACTCTGGACTTTCCACCCGATAAATGAAGATAACTGGACAACTACTGAAGCTGCTGTCTAGCTGGCTACACCAGCTAGACAGCAATCGTCACCAACAAAGGGTTTCGGTCCCATGAAAACAATGTACTCCTTGTGCAATTATCTTGTTTTCCATTATTTGGACATGAGTATGCAGCAGATTCCTTCAGAAGACTTGATCCTGGATAAAAACAACTTTCCATTGATTTATTCACATTGATTTTATATACACCAGACCGTGGCCATGCTTGGTTAATAAGAAACTTTCACCAATGTGAAGCTGGTGTTAAAACGGCTACCCAATTAATGAACCAATGAACTAGTTGGGTGATGGTAGGATGCTATTTTAGGAGGTGTTAAGAGACATGCCTTTTCTTCAGTTCAGTGGTTAGGAGTTGCAATGGCTTCATTGACAACATTTTGCAAATAAAGCACACTTTCCAAAAATATAATTACACTTATATTGTTGCAAACTAGCATATGGAACTAATACATCTCTAGAATTTATTTAAAATATCTGGATTATATGATAAAGGAACCATAGGCTTTTACCGAGCGTGTGGGGGAGGCGTTCTTGACATGTAACATCCAATAGAAATCTTGGCCCTAGGAGCAGGTGCAATTCATTCTTTTTTTGATATAGAATAGTTTCCAGACCTCCAAGGAGACATGAAGAGATTTGGAGGCATGGCCTTTCAAAATGAAACCCAATATAACCGAATTACATCCAATCTAACATAAGACAACATGAAAACAAATCTGTGTTGCCACCTTGAATAAAATATTAATTAGTTCAATATTTGAGCTTTTTAGAAAACTCTCATTGGCTTTTAATAATGTATTTTCCTGTTGCTCCAAATCAAGCAAATGTTTATTCGTTTTCGACACTGATACATAGTTTGGAGTGTAAAGTGGCCGCATAAGGAGTTTAAGAGGCACATCTAACACGTTAAGGACTTTTCAAAATGACTCTCATTATTTTCATCATTCACATTACATTACCCCACTGATTCAGATATGAGCATCATTTGTGGCGTAAAGCGTGGGCATAAAACATGTCCTCCAAGTCTGAAGGCGTGAAACAGGTCACTGTCACAACCAAATTGCGACATTTAAAACAGAACCTGGAACGAGAGAAAGCAGGGAAAGAGAGAAAGAGACACACAGAGAAGCAAAGAAAAAGAGAATGAGTGAGAAAGGAGAAGGCTGCCCTGGGCCTTGTTTTAGCTCATGATCCTCCAAGATCAAAGCCTCGCCACGACCCAGAGAAAAGAAGTCCCCTGGAACTACCATGGTTCTTCTTTGTATTAGGGTGAGGAGGCTCCGGATGGGTATGCGGCTGTGCTGTAACCAACTGTGTCAGAAGGCTCCGGAACAGGTTTGGCGTTGGCTTCTTAATTGGCACATCGCACTTTTCCCACACACACGCAGAGACGTGAGCGCAAGCAAACGCAAAGGTCGACAGGCATGAATGCATAAACGCGTGCACACACACACCTTTCACTTCGGGATGAGCCAGAATACATGGGATAAAAGGTATATCTCTGAATCCCCCCCCCCCACACACACACACACACACACACACACACACACACTGTCCCGCTTCTACCCTTTTCGGAGATGTCAGACATCAAAAACAGGAACGTTCCTATCTTCACAGACGCGGCTCCACGCTGGCATCCCGATGCCCGGGGGATGAGGCGAATAAGGGGACAGAGAGAGCGGGGCACGCGGCTGACACGGATGTGAGGGTGGTGCATTTTTCACGTTCCCCCCACCGTGGAGCGTCGCGCCCCCAGAAAAGGCAGGGAGAAGGTTACGCTGATTAGCTGCTGGAGAATATTTTCGAGAGAAGAGGTGTGGGAAACGAGTGCCTCCAGCAAAGTTAACAAAAAAAGGAAAGCGATGGTTACTTTGTGTGGGTGAGTGTGTGTGTGTATGTGTGTGTGTTGGGATGGCACAGTGCATGTGTGAAAGAGAGGGAAGACGGGATAAAGAGTGTGTATGCAGGAGAGAGAGTATGGGAGAGAAAGAGTGAGCGAATGGAAGAAAGACTGCTGCCTTCCATGGCCGTGATTAAAACGTTCCTTCCCCTTCGCTCCCCGACTTGGAGAATTCTGAAACCCCAGCTCCCAAGGGCACCATTAAGGCTGACGGAAGTCTTTCCAAACTTTTAAATATGTGTACGATCAAACAAACGGAGACACCCACATCGAGGGAGATTTGTTTCAGCCGACACTCGCTTGCTCGTGTTTAGTCGTTGTTGTTCCAAAGCGTGGCAGCTGCCGTACTTTGTTGTAATTCAGTGTTGATGCGTACCTTGTGCTGCGCTACGTATTGTAGAAGCGTCTTGTCGCACCGATGGCCTCAGTTTGCGGAAGCGTTTTGAGGACTGACAAACACTAAGTTGCGTTGGAAAAATCAAACCTGCGATTCCTATTATACTATATCAGGATCCAGTATGAGACTATGGAAGTATTCGAAATGCCCCACGCGCACCGCTATTGCCAGGAGAAAATACACACACTGCACTGTCACACTCCAGGAACAGAACTGATACCGAGGAAGGGAAACTGTTGTTTTTTTGCCCCTTCATCTGGGCGGAATGAAAGGGGGAGCGCCATTATGTCTTGTTGTCGAGTGCTTTTCGAGCAACAAAAATGAAAGAGTGGTAGATTGACAGGCACGAAAGGCCTTTCTTAGACTTGTTTAGAGAGCAGGCAGACAGCTATCCTTACAAATTTGCCACTTGACAGTGACGGAGGATTTGTCTGATTCACCAATAGACATGGCACACACCACAACAGGCGCACACTCCGCAACAGGCGCAAACACCAGAGCCTGCGTGCGCGCACACACACCTTACCCATGCACACAAGAACACACACAATCTGCTGGCAGTGTCTTCAAAGAGTAGCATGCGGTCTGACAGCATCATTAGTGATTGTTCACTCTCTCCTTTCCTAACTCTCTTCCTCTGTCTGTGTCTCTGACTGTCTCTCTAGCTATCCCAAGTGCTAGTGGTGAACCAGGCGACTGGGGTGAAGACACTGAGAGACACTACTCTCAACAGCTAGCCAGCATCAAACGCTCAAGGAATGCTTGCTTGTAAAAGACAATTATTAAAACACTCACACTAAGTGGAGACAAGTTTCCCCTGTTTGAATTGTAGGATAAAATACAAGACAGCAATTCTTACCCCAAATGAATTGAAAGATGCCAATGTGTCTAATCTGTAGCTTTTGTTTCGCTGGTGGGTTTGTGTGTATACCTAAAGCAACAGGGGCTGAATACGCGTTTTGTGGGTAGCAACATCCAGTGGTGTTCCACAGAAGGTGTGAATGTAGCCACACTAGATGCAACACCTCCACTGCCTTGCTCTGATGCTGTGTTCAGAGCCGTGTTATATCCTGACTGGGACTGCTACTGGAGAGCTATTTGCAATACACGAAGAGAGAGGACCAAACTGTAACAGAGAGAGAATGAGAGAGGTGAGAGAGGAAAAAGAAAGAGCGAGAGAAAGGGACAGAGACAAAGGGAGATGAGGAGTAGCGATAGGAGAGAGGTGGACTGGGAGAGTAGGAGAGAAAGAGACGGAGAAACGAGTTATCAATCACTAAAGCAAGATTTGTGACCCATTGCCATGAGAAAAGAGAAACAAGTGGAGCACAAACAACACTGAACACAACAAATATTTATCTCTTCATTTGTTTTATCTTGCAATTATTACCTTCACTGTTTACACATTATTCTAACGCTGTATGTAGTAAATAATTAAAAGTTAAAATTTCAAGTAAACTAATATTTACTTTGATTTTGTTTAAGAGTGTTTGTTTCACTTTTGTAAATTATACATTGCTCAAGAACATTAAGGGAACACGTAATTATCATAGTATAACACCAAGTCAATGAAACTTCCAGGATATCAATCGGTCCAGTTAGGAAGCATAAACAATTGTGAACCAATGTCACCTGTATTGCAGCAAATGAAAGTGACAACAGGTGCAATTGAGAAGCAGCAGCAAGACAACCCCCAAAAAGGGAATGGTTTTGCAGGTAGTGGCCACAGAAGATTGCTCTCTCCTTATCCTTTCTGATTGATTCTTCTCTAGTTTTGCGTTTTGCACGTGTTGTTGTCACTACTGGTAGCATGAGGTGATACCTGAAGTCCTCTAGTGGGGCCTGTGCTCACAGCCCAGCACTGTGCAGCTTGATTGGCATTCGCCAGAGAACACCAGAATTGGCAGGTCCGCCATTGGTGCCCACATAGATGAGAGCAGTTCACACTGAGCACATGACAGACGTGAAAGAGTCTGGAGATGCCGTGATGAACGTTATGTTGCCTGCAACATCTTCCAGCAAGACCGGTTTGGCAGTGGCTCAGTGATGGTCTGGGGAGGCATATCCTTGGAGGGTCACACAGACTTCCACGTGTTAGCCAGCGGTACCCTGTCTGCTGTTAGGTACCGAGATGAAACCCTCAGACCCTTCGTCAGACCTTCTGCTGGTGCAGTGGGCCCTGCATTCCCACTGGTGCAGGACAATGCCCGCCCTCATGTGGCCAGAGTGCGTAGGCAGTTCCTTTATGTGGAAGGCATTGATGCCATTGACTGGCCCTTACATTCCCCAGACCTGAATCCAACTGAGAACCTCTGTGATGTTATGTATTGGTGCATCAGACGCTGCCAAGTAGCACCACAGACCAGGAGCTCAGTGATGCCCTGATCCAGGTCTGAGAGGAAATCCACGGGACACCATCAACCATCTATCTCATCAGGAGTATGCCAACACATTGTCAGGAGTGAATACAGACACCTGGGGGCCAGACACTCTATTGAGTCACATCATGAGTTGCCGTGATTAAATGTGCACAATTTCAAACAGCCTGTGATTTCAACTGTTTACTTTGATTTACGGTGTGAGTTTGAATCCAGCCGTCAATCGGTTGGTGATTTTGGTTTCCACTGACTGTTGTTAGATCATTTTCTTCTCAACAAATTACACATTGTACAGTAATGATTCTGATCTATAATATATTTCATTCATCGAACCCCTGATGTGTGATTTAAATGTTCCCAATTTTTTGAGAAAAGAAAGACAGCATTCTTACTCTTCAGCTACAGGAATGAGATGAGAACACCATCCTTTATCTTTTCACGTGTTGGTCACATACGAACCCTCTGATCAACGGTGGAATGTAGGCTGGCGAGATCAGGAAGGTTTGTACAGGCCGAACCTGAGAGGGAACCCAATTATAAGGGGCTAGTGGCTCTACTGAACGCTGATAACTAGCTCGGCACGCTGGGCCGTCTGTAGACCATACTGCGGTAGATGAGCTGGTATACATCTCCACATAATGCCTGCAGCTATACACGCCAGCCCCCAGGCTAGGACCGCACTACACCTTTACATCCACCCACTCACACACACACACACACTTCAGCACACACATCATTGCAAACCCACCCAGTCTCTTCTTTCACACACACACACACCGGTTCCTTGACACACACTCACCAGACCGCCAAGGCACTCGTGTCAACTGGCAGGTGCACATTCATGAATATTTAAGACCTCAGTCTGCCTGTGTTCTATATCTGTCACCCTCAGAGCCTTGAGAGCCGGGAGGAGGGCAGGGGGCTGATGAGAGGGGAATAGGTGCTGGGGGGTGGAAGACTTCCTGGGTGAGAGTGTGTGTGTGTGTGTGTGTGTGTGTGTGTGTGTGTGTGCGCGCCTGATGACCTCAAGTGAAAAGCTCTGCCTCGTTTCAGCGTGTGTGGGCGTGTGTTTCTTGGTCAGAAAAGGAGGTCAGTGGAGTGGACTCAACAGGGGAGAGTATCTCCTTGGACCGGGTACAATCCTCAGCGTGCGCTTGCGCATGTCATTCCGCGTGCGCGCACGCGTGTGCGTGAGCTCAGCCCGAAACGTCAACACCCCGCCCACCTTCAGTCGTGCCTGAGAAATAAGCTGCCGTGACACGAGAAACACGACCGAGCAGCGCGGCTGAGCAACGCAAACGTATGACATTCACAGCCCATTCATGCTGAGGTGAAAAGCATGGTAGCTCAACGTGTGCCTGTACCATTATAGCACATTCTCACCTGCGCTGGCAGCGGGTAGAGGATTAACCACACAGTAGTTGGCACACCAGAGAGACAGTCAGGGCAGGTGGCGGAGGATCTCACTTTCCACCACAATGCATGATGGGTGAAGGCGGTCTCCAAGCCCAGCTGCTATTCGAGGGTACTAGCACGCACACACAACGTACTTCCAGTTTTCATGGGTACCTGCAGTCTGCACTGAAGCAGAATACTATGTTACTTCACCCCGCGGGTCTACAATTTTGTTTCCGCGATGTCAGATGTGATCCACCTGCTGTGTGTGTTAAAGGGGGTGTTTTGAGTGTTTCGAATACCGAGACACCACGGCAACCCAGACATGTGTGCGTTCGGGACGTGCGCGACCGAGCGTTCGCCGTCGTCCCTTGAATACGCCTCACTTCCCCGATATGGAGCGTAATGAGTGTGCGCCGAGCAGTGGAACCGACACGGCGAGCGACGCCGTGACTCGCGCAAAACCTTGCGTTACATTGCAATCTATAACCACTTAGCCGCTAACAAAAACGTGCTGCTCTGCTGCGTGCCGAATGGAGAAATACTTCTGCCAGCGGTGCGCGCCTGCGAATTGCGTTGCGTTTCTTTCTTTGTAAATGAATTCCTTTACAAATGTGGTGCAACGAGACAGGGGCCACTGTTGACATCACAAGAATAAAATATCATAGAATGCACACACACACACACTCTTTTCCCATATCCCATCCACCCCCCCCGGAGCAGCGGCACTAGCTGTGCAGAGAGGCCGCGTGGCACACCACGGTTCCGCTTATTACTCCGTGATTATGCTAATTTACTGCAGAGGAGTGGGTGCGAGTGTGCGCGTGCGAGAGTGTGTTGTGTGTGTGGAATCAAACAGCTCATTGAAGATGAGTGAGTTGTAAGTGTCCATGCCACCCTGTATCTGCCAAGTAAGATTAGAAAACGAGTTCCTCTGTCTCGTGGAGATCACGTTCTCTCTTAGTTAGCCGCGGTTGAGTCAAAATACATTTCTTTGAAGGACAGCTGTCAGGTCCTATCAATGGGTTATCAGATCCCTCCCCTCATTACATATGCATGAGGGGAGACCGGTGAAATTCGGCGTGGAAAGGGAGAGGGGGTATTTGTCAGTTTGCACACAAGGTCCAACTGAGGGAGCAATCAGGGTTCTCAGGGACACAAAGACCAATATTTTCACCTTCCCAGCTCTGGGATTTCGATTTAACCTCCTTTCAGTTAATGGGGGACGCACTTTGTTACAGATCTAGCTTCTACATTTGTATTTACATAGACAGAAAAATCACTCTTTCAAAAAAGAAATTCTCTGAAAAGGATCTGATGTCATATTGGTAAATACTATAGGAGTTTGAGTAAAAGCAGCCTGTTTAGCTACGTTTCTACAGTCACACCAGTTCAGACATTTATCCCACTAACTGAGCTTATGACCAGGAACATCAGATATTTTCATATCAGACTTTTGGGAGCTAATCTGGTAAAAAAATCTATTAGTGAAAAGACGAATCAGAATTGTGTTACCAACCTCACATACGCTGTCATGAGGATTTCCATATGACTTCCCGAGGTGCCCGTCGGAGGTTCAACGATCACAGTGTTGGCAATGAAAAACAATTCTAGATTCATGCAAATCAGAGTCTTCTAAAATGTTTGTGTCTGTAAAAGAAATCGATAAAATTTACTTATTTTAAATCTATGTTTTGAACGGAGTAAGAAATGTCTAAGCATGTGGTTAGATCTTTGTTTTTGTTGCACTCTGAGGTGTGTTACTATCTGCTTTTATACATAGCCACTGCTAGACACACCTAGATCCTACGGATGCTTTCCTGAATTGTACTGTATTGCCGAATACTCTATTGCAAAAGGCAGGTTAGTTTAACACTAAAAATGCAATTGTTTTCCTTAAAAGCTTGTTCTCCAGTTCTAAATAGGCAGACACTTAGTATTTTTGCATTTTCATCTTATTGTCTGCTGAAAACTGTCTTGTGATGAAGTTTTCTCATGACTTTTACTTGACTCTTTTACTTGACTCTCTGCAGTAGACAACTGGGAAGTAATATGCCTGGAACATCAACTCACGATAAAATCACTATATTTAAACAGCACACAAACAGAATTGTGAGAATCCGAACTGCTTTACGCATCGTGTCGGCACCTAAGTAACATCATAATATCCTATTATGAGGTCCCTGGCATTCTCCTGCTCTATGTGTGTACTCTGAATGGATGCATTTACATGTGATTTGTAGCTAGTAGAGATTCAGTGATTCATATTCAAGGCTGGTTAGAGACGGAATGCGGAGATGTCAGTGTTAAAAACTATGCAAATCGTTTTCTCTCCGTCCCCCCTTTCCCTTTTTCTGTTGTTCTCTTCGCCTCGACTGCTATTATAGCCTAGCATTAATGATAAACTCAAGACATAACTTAGACTTAATTCAGAGATAACTCTGATCTAGCTCAGACAAAAACATATGGATAACTTGATCAGTAGAATGACGACTGAAATTCTAGCTACCTGGGGTCTGGGCTGTTGCTTCTGGTGAAGTTGAACTGCAGTGTTGGTTTACTGCTACTGCTCTTTCAGCAGAAACTCCATCTTTCCCAGACTCCATGAATAAAACATACATTTCTGAGAAAAAAAGAGTATTGGCCATGTTTCTTATGTCTACACACAAACACTGTTTTGTGGTCCTCCTTTCTTAACATCTGTTGCTTATGAATTATCATTTGTTGAAGTTTAACTGTTTAAGATCTCTCTTAGTTGAAATGAAATGGATGTGTGTCTAGTTTTGGGGTTATGCAGTTTGGTTGTTTTATTGTAGCGAAAAGTGTTGAGTTGAATGATGTTCAATGAGCATGTTTTAGCTAATTAACTGGACCTTACGCGTGTCCATTATCTGTCAAACCAAATCCATATCTTGCCTGGCTGTTTGGACACGTGAGCCAGAAATGCTACCAATCGTATCATCCTAAAATCTCATGACAAATCTTTCTCTCACATAAAACATTTTCTTACTCTATTGCAGTATACTATGCTATTGTATTAGGTTATGTTATGTAGAATACTATCACTTTGATAATCCCAAAATATGATCAGCTTTGAAATGTTGTAATTAAGGGACAGTTGACTGGAGTCAAAAATGGACACTGGAGGGCAATGCATTTTTTTCCTTGTTCACATTTGTCATTTAGTTGGTACAGAATGTATTTTTGTATGACTTCAAATGTAACCATAACCCTCATGGACACATTTAACTTTACAATAAGCCAAGCAATTGTATGTTAGCAATTCCCAATATCAGATGGCGGCGGGACACACCAAGTACCACACCCATACTAGCAGCAAACACCTTATTTAGCTATGAATGTCACAATACAGTGAGTTAATTAAGCAATAAAGCATGTGGGGGGTGTTATATGACCAATAAACCATGGTTCTTAAGAACGACACAGGATGAAATGCCTGGATACATACAGTTCTTAGCCACGGTATAGTGACAGTTATTATAAAGGTACTACAAAATTGGCTACCAGCAAATTTAGAAAAGTAAAATGTACTGTTTTTCAGGAATACATTATGACATATCTTACAGCATTCAGCGAATCAACATTTAGGGCTCAAGTCATCCAATTTATAATGCATACATTTTTTGGCCCATTATGACTATTGGTCAAGTGGTGTGGAAAAACAGTCACTGGTTTTAATCCCATAGCTGATAAGGTAAAACAAAACTACATATTGGGCTCTTAAGCAAGCAGTTAACACCAACTGCTCCTGTAAATTTTTCTAGATAAGAGCGTCCGATAAATGATTAAAATGTAAATACATTAACATTCTTTTGATGTTTTTTTTCCCATTGTAGTCATTCCTCTCACAGTCACCCTCAGGGTAAGTTATCTATTTGGGGAGAAGCTAGAGGGAAGAAGAAGGAGAAAGAAAAAGACTATACCATGGGTAAACACCTTCCCTCGATATGAAGCACTTTATCTCTCTGCAGCACTGACCGTCTAGAAGGTTTGACTGAAGCTTCCACTCTTATCAGTGTGGTGTTATAGCCGTTCTGCGTTGGCAGAACATGAAACGTTGTTGCGTGGAACGGGACATGAAAGAGACATACGTCCACGCATCAAGCGGCACTATCTACTCCGCACACGATGCCCGGTCCGTTTATGAGGCAGTACAAGTTGAGATTAAAACGGGGGGTTTAGCTTGACACACACAGGCCCAGAAAGCGCACACAGAGATCTGCATCAATAAGCACCCTAAGTGGTGTCTGCAGGTTAAGTGTCGATTTGTATGCCTTTCCCTCCGCCTTGTGCTTTCTACCGGCCGCACTCGTCAGTGGCAACCATACGTAATTGTAGCTGACAGGGACCTCATCCATTCATCCTCTAATCCAGATTTACATTCAGCATATCCGCTTTGTGTCGCAACAAAGGCATTAATGTCCGTCCCAATACAAAGACTGGCATGCTGTTTAATGTGCCATTACAGGAGTAGCTTTTTTGCTGTTGTGGCATTAGCTACATGGCTGAGAGGACCTCTGCATAAGACCTAGACCATGAAGTGGTTCAACAAACGCATCAATAATTCCATGTCGTCTTCCGTCTACCGGCGTGCTCCGGATATGCAGAGTATTCACCGAATCAATAGCCGTGAGGAGTTTGTCCCCAACGCTTTCAAGAAACACAGCCGTCGGCCCGCCATCCGCCACCGCCATCAAAAGTTAATGAGCTATTTAGCCCACGCTGTTAAAGCCGGCGCTGAGTAAAGCCCGCTTGTCTGTGGAGGAGTCTTAAAGCACACATGTATTAAAACACTCCTGTCGCGGGTGAGCCACGGCCGTGGGTGTGCAGAGAGAGACGGAGGGAAGAAGGGCAGAGGAGAACAAAGCTATTAATTTATAATGCGTTGATCATTATTATTCAGAATGGTAATGGCGGGATTACAACTCTTGAGATTCACCCTGTCTTTGTCCCGTCCTCGGCGCAAACTCTAAGCCCGCGCTTACGTCTCATCGTCGTTTTCATTTTCATCTCCAGCCCTCATCCCCAAGCCCCAGCTCTTCTTCAGCCCCCCGACCCCAGCCTCCTCTTTATCCCTATTCCCTTTAATGTATTCAGAGTGATGGTTACCCCCTGGACGGTACTCCTCTTTTTCCGAGCCAGACTGAGGGCACTAATGGTGGCAGGCCGGGAGCAGATCAATATATGTCTGGCAGAGTGCCCGGCACCCCAGCTGCTCACCGGCCACCGGCCCTGGTGTTAGCCACCGGGACAAGGAGAGGAAGGCCAGGAGGGTCAGTGTTTTCAGGTAGTAGGAAGAGGGACACGTCCTCTGTCATTACGACGAGGACACTCCGGGTGGATTGTTTAGGCAGCATCCTAATCCGAGTCAGATTGCTACAAGAGGAGAAAGAAATCACACAGCACCTGGAAATCTGATGAGGATTATAATCAATGGATACATATTTTGCGGGGCTTGATGCATTTGTCAATAGGGGCAACTCAAGTCTCAGCGGCTGTGCAGAAATCCTCCTGCAACATCAGGATGATGGAATGAAGACGCAGCCTCTGTCTGAGGGCACTAGGTACATCCCACCGCCAGGGACGATCAGACAGTCATTGATGAAGAGTCTCTGCACGACTAAGGCAACACCAGTTGAATTATTAATCCCTCTGCTGTGTTCTCCCTAACGCCAGGCTGAGTCCAGAATGGAATCCCATTCCCTTTACTGCACTTGGTTCCCCATTAGCGCACTGCCCATAGGTAACCCACAGGGCTCTGCTCCAAAGTGGTACACCATAAAGGGCATTTGGGGCCGTGGTTTTATTGTGATCCTCAGTCCTCACAAGCTAGTTAGAGGATGAAAGAAAGACTCTGGTCACATGGCTGAACCTTTGGATTCCTTCCTAGCAATGCTAGCAATGGGAATTGTCTTGTTCTTATGGAGTTCGGGGTACAATTGGTTGTACACATTTGAGTGTTAAAGTTTGGGGTCACTTAGAAAGGTGCTGGTTTTCGTAGCAAAAGCAATGTTTTTGTCCATTAAAATAACATCAAACTGTTCATAAGTATGGTGTAGACATTGTTAATGTTTAAAATGAATATTGTAGCTAGAAACGGCTGATGTGTAATGGAGTATCAACATTAGCATAAAGAGGCCGATCATCAACAACCGTCAATCCTTTGTTCCAATGGTACATTGTGTTTGCAAATCCAAATTTATAATTTTAAATGGCTAACTGATAAAATGCAAGACATTTGCCAAGAAACTGAAGAGCTCATAAAACGCTGTGTACTACTCCCTTCACAGAATAACACAAACTGGGTCTAACCAAAAAAAAGAGGATTAGGAGACCCCGGTGCCCAACTGAGAAAGAGTACAAATTCATTAGTGTGGCTAGTTTGAGAAACAGATGCCTCACAGGTCCTCAACTAGATGATTCATTAAGTAGTACCTGCAAAACACCAGTCTCAGCATCAACAGTGAAGAGGCATCACTCCACGATGCTGGTCTTCTAGGAAGAGTTGCAAAGAAAAAGCAATATCTCAGACTGGCCAATAAAATGAAAATATAAAGATGGGCAAAAGAACACAGACACTGTACAGAGGAAGATTGGGAAAGTGTTACGGACTGACAAATTTAAGCTTGAGGTGTTCAGATCACAAAGAAAAACATTGGTGAGACAAAGTACAAATGAAAGATGGTGGAGGAGTGCTTGACTCCATCTGTCAAGCACAGTGGAGGCAATATGATTGTCTAGGAGGTGCTTTGGTGATGGTAAAGTGGGAGATTTGTACAGGGTGAAGAGATCTTGAAGAAGGAAGGCTATCACTCCATTTTGCAACCTGATGCCACACTCTGTGGACGGCGTTTGATTGGAGCCAATTTCCTCCTACAACAGGACAATAACCCAAAGAACTGCTCCCAACCATGCAAGAATTATTCAGGGGAGAAGCAGTCAGATTGATTCTGTCCATAATGGAGTGGCCAGAACAGTCGCTGGATTTCAACCCTATTGAGCTGTTTGTGGGAACAGCTTGACCGTATGGTACATAAAAGTGCCCATCAAGCCAATCCAAATTATGGGCGCTGCTTCACTAAGCATTGGGTGAAATCTCTTCAAATTACCTCAACAAACTGGCAGCCAGAATGCCAAAGGTCTGCAAGGCTGTAATTGCTGCAAATGGATGAGTCTTTGGAAACAGTTATTATTACAATAAAAAATCATTATTTCTAACCTTGTCAATGACTATATTTCTTACTCATTTTGTTCCATTTCCTACTGAAACTCATTTCATATATGTTGTCATAGAAAACAAGAACAATTCTAAGTGACCCCAACCTTTTGAATGGTAGTGTGTCATTTTGAGTGCTGACGGTTAGGTTTAGGATTTTGGATTAGGTTTAGATTTTACATTTGGGTGTTCCTCAGGCTTAAGATTAGGGTGAAGAATAGGGTTAAGGGGGGCGAAAATACGTTTTTTTATACAAATCTAATTTGTGTCTGCCTGCTTTCATCAAGTGAATCTACGCTCAAGTATGCTCGTGAGTATGTTTTTCAATGTGTATCCACCTGTTTCGTGTGTCTGCTTGCATTCCTGTGTGTGTGTGTGTGTGTGTGTGTGTGTGTCGTCTCCAAGCCCCAGTGGTCTCGTGTAAACAACAGTAGATCACCTGTGGAGAGGCAGGCTGGCTAGACGGCAGTCTGCGGTCCGTTCAACACACACACCCACACGCAGCCCCTAGGGTCCTATTCACATCAATACAACCAAGCCACACTGGTGATGCAACCGTCCACAGGGGATTCCGAAGGGAGAGAGGGAGGGTAACATGTGGGGAAGCGTGTGCGCGTGTGCGGGTGGACGCGTTGAAACGCGCGTCAAGACTTCCAGGCAAACGCGGAGCGTCGGAAGGAATCAGAAATGGGCCCGCAGACTTGGTTCGATTTGCTCCCAGTTGAATTCGGCAAAGGAGAGGCTGTGTCTCAAACACTCCCCAAAAAGCTAGACAAAAGCTGCAATTAGGCTGTTTGTCCCTCCTTGGACCCTGTAGGAGCAGCATATTATCTCTTATCTGAGAAGAATGGCCTGAAATATTCTAAGACTAATAATAAAAACTCCAAATCCTTTTACGTTTTTGCTGAGGATGGCTGAGTCACATCATTCTTTTTCTTTCTAACCTTGTGGAGACCTGAAACCTCATCCATGTTCACACCCCCCCCCCAAACTTAACCATAACCTGACCGTAACCTTAACCTGAATAACTTAATATTTATGCCTAAACATAACCTTGCCCTAACCCTAAACCTAACCAGTAATGTAAAAACTGTAAAGTAACCCTAATTCTGAAACTATGCCCATTGCCCCCATATGCTCATATACTTTTCAGTAAACCTTATCCCATAGCTGGAAAAAAGGCAATGATATCTATCTCCTGCTTTATGTCTACAACAATTGTCCAACAATTATTTAATAACATTTACAATGCGTGAATACAATTTTCTATTCATCCTAGATCAGTGTTTCTCAACCCGGCTCCTGGATGCCACCCCGCCCGCCCTGCACCGTATAGATCCCTCCCTGCCCTATCATACCAGATGCAGCTCATGAAGGAATCGATAATCAGCTGATCATTTGGATCAGCTGTGACAGAGCAGGCAGAGATCTAAAACATGCAGGGCAGGTGGGCGTTCAGGTGCAGGGGGGAGAGACACTGGCCTGGATAATGACAAATGATACCTGGCCAGAGGTATGCTGTAAGGGCATTCGTGCGCAGCGCTTTGGCGCCTCCCGACCTGGAAGACATATGCTGTTCACCTGGTAACTAACATGGGACTACCTAGTGAAAAAGTGCTGTCGCTAGTGGTTGAATTTTTGAGCTGCCAATGGGAGGTGAGTTACTTCCCAATGACAAAATTACTCTTCTGATTCCCTCCATGGAATCATTTTAAGTACCCGCCAGAAGTATCAGGTGAAAACGGGCCGAATGTGTAGCTCGGGAAGGTGATGAGCAACAACTGCTCTTCTTCTTCTAAATCTGGCATCAAGTCCTGTTCATGTAAATAACACTGATGTTGTGTAAAAGCACTCTTTGTCTGGAGAGTTGGAATCAATTCAAATTTCAAAACCAGAATCAAGACCAACATCCCACACTTCTTGTTTTCCACTCCCTGTTGCCGGGAGTTGCGGTCCTACGGTCCCTTTCATCCTCCCCCTGACGAGGCTACTGATTGGGGACAGGTATGCTTCGTCAAGGGGTGGCCGACCTGCGGTCAAGGCTATCAGCTGGATTGCGTTCAAGGGCCCTGGAGCAAAGGTCCAATACTGATACAGGAGACGGGAGCAGTCGTGCCACAATGTGTAAAAAAATAAACGCTGTATCACCAAATGTAATGTTATATCCAAAATAATTGTCGAGGTTGGGATTGTGGAGGTAAAGCAGCTCCTTGATCTGTATTGGGGGGCCCCCTACCCTGAGGCTACACACACCAATGGTTGATCATATTACAAAAAGCTTTTCATTATCAAGGAACTCATCACAGGGCTACGCGGTCTGTCCAACGACTAACGACCGCCTGCCGATATGAAGGTGTGAGGCGGATGTCTGACTCTAAGGTGGAGATGGCTATCAGGCCTGCTGGGAAAGCTACCGGGGTGTGTGTGTGTGTGTGACTGTTTGTGTGCGACACCTTGGTCTTAGACGCAGATAGTCAGACAGGTAAACACAGACAGCCCTCTCTCATCTGCTCTCGGCGGTGCGGCACGGCGGTCGAGTGATAACATCTCCAATGTCTGTTAGCTGTTTACTCCCAGACAATGCTAAGCCCCTAGATTGCATTCTGACAAGCTCCCGTCATTTCACTCCATCCCCGGGACGCCACGGAGAGGAAAGATGAGACCACCGGCCGGGTTCTTATTAAACAGAAGAAGAGACAATGAGAGATGGAGCGTGTGTGCGCGCGCGTGCGTGAGTGCACACTTTCATCTATGTGTGTATCTTTGTGTTGTTTTCTCTCTCTTTGCTCCATCTAAGTATCTCTATGTGAGTGTGTGTGTGTGTGTGTGTGTGTGTGTGTGTGTGTGTGTGTGTGTGTGTGTGTGTGTGCGTGTGTGCGCGCACACTTGGCTCCGTGCATGCGTTGGTTGGAATGAAAACGGGCATCAGCGACAAGGCGAAAGACGGATGGGAGAAGCTGTTATCCTCATGGTAACCACGTGTAAAACATGAGCTGTCATCATCATGGCGACACAGATCAGACGAATGAGGCGCTTGTGAAATGATGGCGGTGTATAAATTGAGAGTGCTCGCAACTGTGCTTAGCAAAACAATCTATGTAGGCAACACCTTGGAAATGGAAGTGGAGCAAGGCACCAGGATATAGATGGGAGTGAAAAATGGTCACACATAAAAAGAGAAACAGGGATTTCTTTTTTTACAGTAATATATTCTCTATTTGCTCTGCTCAGGTTCTGACTCCACTCTCAGAGCAGAAAAAAACACCCATTTATTATGGAGTTGACAGAGCTCACTTTACTGTGTTAGGTTTACTTATCAGGAAAATATTGCTTTCTGTAAATACAACACAAACACACACACACTCACACACAAACACGCGTGAGCGCCCTGTGTACGTATCCTTACGCACACTGACACTGCTAGTTTTAATACGAGTCACACACACCCCATGGGGCAACCATGACAGCTGGGCTGGAGAGTGTGACAGACACACTGCACCATCAATTAGAGCTGGTAGTCCAGTGAGAGGCTCTCTCACACACTCACACAGACACACTCACACTCACACACAGACACACTCACACAGACACACTCACACTCACACACTCACACATAAACATTCACACTCAAACTCTCACACAGACACACTCACACGCTCTCATACACTGCAAACTCACACTCATACATTTATACATACATACAAACACCCAATCACAGCCAATCTGGTGTCCAGCTGGGTTGTCCACTACTCTTCCTCGATCTCTTTGCTCCTCATCCTCCTCTTCCTCCTCTCGGCATCTTATCCCACCTCTTATTCCTCAACTGTCTAGCTCCTCCACCGGAAATGTTTCAACCTCCCCTCCTTTAACCTAATCCATTTTACCCTCTCCTTCCTCCTTTAACCTAATCCATTTTACCCTCTCCTTCCTCCTTAAACCAAATCCATTTCATCCTCCCCTCCTTTAACTTAATCCATTTCAACCTCCTCTCCTCCCGCACTACAATTAGCATTTGACCAAAAATAATCAGTAAAAAGTCTAAATGTGAAGCACACAAACCTGAGTCTAACTATCGCTTCTACATTAGTGGCAGTGCAATTCAGGCATTTAGGCAACTGTTTAACTCATAGGTTTTCATTTTCCATTTGAAATGTGTGAATCCCCCCAACCTTTTTATTATTCCCATTTCCAATTCCAGCATTATATTCTGGCTGTATCATACCAGTTTGTAATTAGAATTGTTAATCTTTTTATGTCTGTGTGACAGCAATAAATAAAACCCCTACTGTAAATGATCAGTGCTTTGTGGAGGATGCTAGTTCCTCAGCGCGTGGGGAGAGTGGAATACAGACCTGTGTACTACACACAGCAGAATACAATTATCAGTGACTTATTGCCGCTTTCCGTCTGTTTACCGACGGGCTGTGAGAAATAATTATCTCTCTCTTTCCCTCTCTCTCATTTGTGTCAGTCTGTACTGAGTTACCTTTACACACATGCACACAAACACACACCATCAGAAATGACGATAACCAGGGCCCCAATTGCCTCACTGATGAGACAATTATTTTAGGGCTAGCCATATTAAAGCACTATGGTGGCTCCACTGGGACATTTGAACATGCTAGGGGGTTTTACCAAATAGGAGATGGTATCCAAGAAAATCTTGGATTTTTTGCATAAAAAGACCGCATTCATGTTGAGGTTTTTGTTCCAATCAAGTGTTGGGCCTGCCTCCCAAACGGTGCCCATTTCACAACATGGTGCACTACCTTGACCAGTCTTCTGTGGGCCTTGGTCAAAAGTAGTGCAGAAATTTTGCAATCGGACAGCATTTGGGACGATGAGCCAGATGAGATGGGTAGAGCATTGATGGAGGAGAAACATTAGCATTGACCAGCCTCAATCTCAAAAAAAGAAAAAGGGGGAGAAAACAGATCTTGGAAAATACGCAATTAGAGAAGATGAATGGCTTTTCTTGTCTTTACTCACCTCTTGTTCTAACAACCTCTCTCATTCACATTCAGAGTGGAGCCTCAAAGAGCATCCACCAGGAGAGTTTGGTTTAAATGGAAATAATCAATTGCCAGTCCCTGTCTGCCATGATAGCAGCACATGCCTGTAGCATTGCTGTTCTGAACCAGTCCAGTTGAGACCAGATATCAAGAGACCGTTTGGAGGGTTCTTTGGTTTCAATTGAGTTCTGGCACATGTCAAGTGCATTATGGATTGAGTGAGGAGAATTAGCTGCCTATCAGCCAGCATCTGAGGCGCGCATGCGCTGAGAAGAGCATCTGGTCAGGACCTGCATGGGCTCCAATCCCTTCGCAATCAGATACTCCTTCTCTCCCTCCCTGCACCTCTTTCCTTCTCCCCCTCTTTGTCTCTCTTTCTATCCCCGATATCTTTACCCGCACCGTCTCTTGGTCCCTTCTTGCACACTTCCATTCTCTCCCTGGCTCTGTCTCCCCTTCCCCCCATCCCCCCCCTCTCTATTTCCCTTCCATCCCAGTTAGCTAGGTGCAGTATTACCTCCCTAATAGCCGTTCTGCAGCTTTCAGCTAACAGTACCATGGGGACCCATGGACAGGCAATCACATTTAGAGACATTGAAACAGCTTGCAGTATGTGAGAGGACATGTAGTGTCCCACAGAGAACGCCCCCTCAGCCAATGGATAAAGGCACAATAAGTAAAGCTGCAGGAGCATAGCAGAAGCAACGCATTGTTTGCAAATCCCACTTCCTGGATGACGGGTCCGAATCAATTAATAATTCAAAGCAAGCAGCTGCTGGTTCTCTGTTGGTCTGGGGACAAGGAGACCTGCTGCGAGTGGACTAAGGAGGAAGCCACGTAGCCCAACCCATTCCACTTGTGATGGAAAATCCCCAAATCTAACATACAAGTCATGTGACACGCGCTCACACACACACACACACACACACATACATATTAACATTAAGAGCAGGTCCATTACTCTGTGTCTGTTCTTCTGGGCCCAGCCGTAATGAGTCCAGTCCCAAAGGCCGACGCTCAGGTAAAGTACAGGGAAGAGATCCTCCTGAATGGATGGCTGTGGCCTATTTTAACGTAACTGCCCAATGTTTCGAGATTTCTAAGGAAAAAAATGACCTATAATTACTTACAGTAGGAGTGAAAAGGGTTTTCTTCAAAATTGTCTAATTATGCTAAAATGCTAACTTTCTGTGCTGAAATGGCACTGTCATTCCCTTACAAGAAGATGGTGTGGGTGTAGACTACTGCTTGAATGTATTCATGTGAGTAGACTGCTGATTAGCCAGCTCATCCTTTTCTAGACCTCGACAGACCTATCTAGAGCACACCCCCCTCACGAGCATCAAGTCACAGTCAATGGCAATTGTTAAAGGAACTGTATGAAAAGCAATTTGGAGGTATTTTTCCCCCCATTACTTTCACGGGCAATCTGCGGTTGTTTCCATGATTTTGGGACTGCAGAGTAAATTTTATGTACCCATTTACATTTAAGTTATTTAGTAGACCCTGTTATCCAGAGCGACTTAAACGTTTGCATACTTTCTCATACTTTTTTGTATTAGCCCCTTGTGGCAATTTTTCACATATTAAATACGGCATGCTTTTATCAACAAAGGGAGTCCATCCGAACCAAAAATATAACCTTGTTTCACTCTGACATTCGTAAACAAAGTCAATCTAAACAACACTGTTACCATGGCACTGAATTGTGGGTGAATCTGTGGATGGATGTACACAGCGAAACGTTCCCCATTCATGCTAACGTGTTCAAAAAACTCTGAAAATGTACGCACTCATTACACTCATTGCATTAGATCAGTTGCAATTAAATTTAAACTGAATTTAGGAAAGGTCTCTGTGTCCTTTGTCATCACTTAGAGTTTTAGATGTGTAAGGGGTGAAACATTTAATAACTATATAATGGTGTCTCAACCCAAAGAGTGAATCCCTCCTCCTGAGGGCACAGGGTGGAAGATGATGTCTGCTACTGGTGGAGGTGGCAGTACCGAGGCTGCATCTGATTCGTCCTCTGTCGTCGTAATCGGCGTAAGTCATCCTTGATTAACCCCTGCAGAATGAGTCTAATTACTCGAAATTAGCCGGGGCACAATGGAGCTGCTCACCATGCAGATGCGAAGTGGAGGGTTTTAGAGGGGTGGAGGACACCAGCCAGCCCAGCAGCCGTGTACAATACCTGGCTCTATCGCCTCCTCTGCAAGCACCGCTCTCCTCAAAACTGGCTTGCTATCGGGCAGGAGCAGGGGGCCGAGAGGCCGGGCTGAAGAGGTCCATTTACAAACGGCGGACGCCATAATTGCCCCAGTCTATCATCAACGGCCGTGTTTCTATTATTTCAGCTTGATGATAGGGTCTGTCCGCCTGCCAGCTCCGGCAAACAAGGCGCACGTTCCAATTCTAACCCTATAATCTGCGTAGTGCACTCCTTTAGACCGGAGCTTTAAAGGACCCCGGTGGAAAATTAACGCCCTAGGTAGGGAGCAGGGGGCCATTTGGGAAACAGGCCTTGTTTGCCAGGAAAGCAGACAAGTCGTTTTAGACTCAGGACGGGAGAGCGAGGCAACGTATTCAAGCTCAGGGACGACAAATTGAAAAGGAGATTTTGTAATGTGCTGAAAGCGCGGCCTCAAATCAAAACTGTCTTAATAACCCTGAAGCTATTCGCCTCATTATAAAGACAGCAGGAGATGAGGCTGTTATGTAGAATGTCTCTATTTCCTGGGGGATGGCATCCAAAATGACACCCTATTACCTATATTAAAGGGCTCTACTTGTGACCAAAAAGCCATGTGCGTTTATATAGGGATAAGAGATCTATTTGGAACGCTGTCTCTCGGGGCTACATCAATAGTTTAATCGAGTTAGTTTGTTGTTGAACACGTTAGCGTTGAAAGGACCTACTGTACTGTACATTAATATCGTCATTCATTACAATTGTGTCCTTTGACATTTATCTGATCAGCTACCAGACACTCTGCACGTTAGACTAGAATAATGGAAGATGTATCGTACTTGGTCCCAGTACAGAAAGGAATGTCGTGTTTGCGTTTCAGGCAACAGAATAGCTTGAGTCCATTAATTCATTGATGAAATGATAGTAATGCGATTATAACTCAAAGTGTGTTTTGAGGGATAACGAGATACAAAATGCTCTGTCTTACCATGCAACGAAAAAGGTGATGCCTTCCGCAATGTCGTTCGCTAGGAGGAATTTTGCCCTGGCCTTGGCCTCAACCCGCTGGACTAAAGTGAATTTTGGCCAGAGGTGTGAGGAAAGAGATTTCACGGTGTGGAGCGCTAATCGATAGTCATCAGTGGTTTTATCTGAATGGCTAACTTCTGCACGGTAGAGATTGGAGACTTAGGTGAGGTGGGTGTATACGATCATCGCGCGTGGAGAGGCGATTTCCCAATCAACCGTTTCCGTTGGAGTTAGCGAGTCTCTCTCTCCAGCTGTTTCTCTCTCTCTATGGTCTATTTATCCAGATAAGGTCCTACGAACCTCAATATTAGAGAATTCTGAGTGGGGGCAACTGTTAATGTCAGCGGTAATCATTGTCAAACATTTCATCCAAAAATGAAGTGTATACGTGAAAAAGTTAAAAACAAAGAGAGGACAGATGGAGGGACAGAAAAAGAGAAAGAGAAGCAATGGCACTCAAAAGTGGTAGAATCTGAAAATCTGCGAATTGCGATTGAAGACACTTTTTCTTGCAAACCGTTTTCTCGTCCACCAAGTAGCAAAGCCCCTTGAAAAAGAATGGGGGAAAGCCCCAATATTTGGCACAACAAACACAGAGAATGAAAGAAGTTCACCATACCCCATCAACTTTTGACCTTTATCTAGCAACAAATCCCAGATCAGGTGACGGGGGTGATGCTTCCTTCTGCTCCAGATGCTACAGCCACCCCTCCCCCTTTTCTCTCATTCTCTCCCTGTCTCTCCTTCTTATGGTGAATAATGTACAGATTAAGGAGGAATGGGGACTCAGGAAGTGGCTGTGTATACTGCTGCAGCGGTCGGTTCATTGAACTGTAATAGCAATTGTACCATGTGATGTAGTTGTGTTCTTGAGGTTTTGCAGTACGTGATGTAGTTAATTCATTTATTTTGTACACATTTTAGGGTCAAAGCAGGACATCCAGAAAGCCATGGCTTGTCAGCCACCTTGAGAGAGGACAGGGTTCTCCACCTGAACCTGAACCTTTTGCAACTACAACAGGACATCATTTGAAGATACATTGTCAGGCATTTCTATGGTTTTACCGGCAGAGACACTGGTGGAAGATAAAGTATTTTTTTCTGAAAGAGCCCTAAGACGGATTTAAACCCACACTGCAGCATTACATGGGTACACAGGACCACCCTAGGCCCCTGAAATGAGGCTTTCCCTTGAACAAATTCAGGTAGGTAGCCTCCCCAGTGTTGGTCATAATTTGTTTTGCAGAGGCCGAAATGCTTTTCAACGTCATGAATGGAATGAATACATCCAAGATGTAAACGGTTCCGCCGCCAACGTCACCATCCTCTTTAGCAAATAGAAATGCATTGGGTCAACTGATCCATGACTAATTACCCGAATGACTTACCGAATCTAAGGACTGTATATCAAGACTGTTGTATCTTGAACCCTCCCTCTGTAATTTATCAGCGGTCTTTATCCTTGCTATTATCGTTACTATTTCATCATTGCCGTAAGCGTGCTTAACAGATAAGGAATTATAGGGACTTATGAAAAGTAAATATTTCGTACACATCTGTTCCCTCTATCCTAATTCATAAGATCACATTATAATCGTAACACATCACGGAGTTAAAAAAACTCACGCTTCGGACACAGCATGAACTGCTGCATCTGCAGGAGAGGACTTTCTCTCCGTCTGCACAGCAACTCTGCTCATTGATGCAGGAGGTGTGCCGTCAATATTGGACCATTCACTGTGAGTGAGCAAATCTCTCCTGACACAGACAGCTGGGACGGCCACCCGGGTATCCGCCGGGATTAAGAGAGGTAGGTACACACATGAATATACAGATGCAACTCATGCAGATTCCTCTCGCACGTCCGTGTCTGTGTCCATGACGACCCCCCAACCCCGTTCACAAAACACCAAGCTACATTTGAGAACTAGCCCGCGGGGCTCTGGTCAAAAGTAGCAGACTAAAAAATAGTGCGCTATATAGAGAATGTGATGCTTTTAGGAACACAGGCGAAGGCGATCAGGAGAAATCGAAGGAGATCACGTCGGAGAGGAACATGAATAGTAAACAGCCAGACGAGACTTAGTCAATATTCAAAGGAATCGTTTAAATCCACCAACTTAGAATGCACTGCAATTACACACATCCTGACTTTCAAATTAGGGCATCTATCACAGACTTTTTGTTAAGGAGTGAATATCAGTCCAAATCAAATTCAACCAATTTCGATTTAGTCAAGTCGCATCCTGTAGAAAGTACTTTCCACCAACCGTTTAATTCAAAGCGCTCAGGGCAGATCTCACTGCAACCATATTTGAAATCTCATGATTCATTTTACAAAGACACACAATCATCAGCATCCAAAATGAAATATGGAATTTTCCACTAGGCTTGTCCCCTAACCCTATACATCAGACCATGTGCAGGGCAGTGTCCCTTATACATGCACTTCCCCTGTGTTTCTGGAGACGTTTAAGATACTGATTAATGGGTTATTTGTTGTAGGATGCTCAGGGTCTCCTTTTCTCTGTCTCTGAAGGTCAATACCTGACAGCTGCTTGGTTGTGAACGGTTGCCATGGCTCCCCACTGCCTGGCCTAGTTTATCTGACCTCTTGGCTTCTCTTTTATGCCCACTCACCACATAGAAGCCGCAATCAAAAACACACAGCTCGATTCACACGCGTGCAAAAGAGATAGAGAGGGACGGCACACAACACAAACACACACACACACACACACACACACACACACACAAGCAAGCATTGTGCGTGTCACATGTACGCTCGCTGTGATAAGCATGTGCTTTTGACAGTGCAGAAACAAATGTACCACACTGAGATATACACACACACACACACACATACACACACTCTCGCCATCAAAAACACTGCTTCATTTTTGACAAGATAATACATGGCTTTCAGCTTCTCTGAATGCCGTACAAGCTTTATTCATGCTCCAAAACCAAACGGCTATGAGTCTCCTGGTTCTCATCACACCTTGTCATTTTCATGTCATCGAGCATAAGACAACTCATGAATGCCATTAGAAATTTGCCCATTGGGAATTCAAAGCCATGACATGATATAGTTACATCGGACCCATTCACTTTCTCCATGTTTTGCTGTGTTATACAATTAAATGAAATCCATTTATTTTCTTGCCCCCAATCTACACACAATAGCTTATAATGACAAAGTAAAAACATGTTTCAAAATGTTTGAAATATTTTTTTAATATCTCATGTGCACAGTAAGTGTTCAGACCCTTTGTTTAGTAATTTGTAGAAGGGCCTCGGCAGCAAACACAGACTTGAGTCTTCTTGGAAATGTCACTACCAGCTTTGAACACCAGGTTTGGGTCAGTTTTTCTGCCATAGAATCTGCCAGATTTCCTGGCAGATTCTCAAGCTCTGTCAGACTGAATGTGGAGCATCAGTGAAATGCAATCCTCAGGTTTCCCCACAGATGTTCAATCAGATGTTCAAGTCTGGGCTTTGGCTGGGCCACTCAAGGACATTCACAGACTAGTCCCGAAGCCACTCCAGTGTTGTCTTGGCTGTGTGCTTTGGGTTGTTATCAAGCTGAAAAATTATTATTTGTCCCAGTGTGAGGAGCGGTGCACTGTAGATCCAGGTTCTTCCTTCTCTGTGGAGGAACTCTGAAGCTCTTTTAGAGGGGCATTAGGTTATTGGATCACTGCTTCACTTTAATTCTGCTCTGACATACTCTATGCAAAAACCAAGTGTGTGAAGCGTGGGACTTTATGTAGACAGATGTGTTCCTTTCTAAATCATGCCCAGTTAATTGATTTTGCCAGAGGGGGAGTACAAAAATGGTCTAGAGACATCTCAAGGATGATCAAAAGACACAGGATGAATCTAAGCTCTATTTGGAGTGTCAAGCCAAGGGTTCTGAATACTCATGAACAAGACAAGTTCAGTTTATTATTTACAAAAATGGACATGAATAGCTAAAAACGTGTTTTCACATTGTCATTATTGTGTGCAGATTGATACTGTGTGTTGATGCAATACATGGAATCAATTGCAAATTCAGTCTATGTCATAACAAAATGAAGAAAAAAGTGAAGTTGTCTGAATACTTCCTGAATCTACTGAATGACAAGGCCTTACTGAACCAATGGTACCAATCTTCCTGACTGTCTTTCAGGCTTGGTATCGTTCAGGCTTGACAACTGACTGGTGTCTTCAGCAGTGGTCATTCAATTATTTGGAAGATAAGGGTTAAATAATGAATGGTGTTTGGGGATTTTGGTGGAAATTCTATATCAAACATCACATGTATTTGTTCTCAGAATGAATGTATTTTCTTATAGTATCATATATTTAATTAGTCGTTTGTTTAAAACATAGGATGATTTTAGGATATATGCCTAACAAGCACATTTTTTCATACATAAATGAAGGTTTGGAGAAGGGGCGCACAGCTTTAAAAGTTGCTCTGTCTAGACCTGAGCTCACCTGCTCTGTCTAGACTCTGCCTCATCCAATATTAATTACTTTGACTGTCACATACTCTTACATAATTGAAGAAGTGTGTCAAAAATCTTTACTTTACTGATGACAATATCAGATGTAATATCTCTATAATCTGAGTTTTGATATTCAGCTGGAACAATAAAGTAAATTTATATTTTCTGCTGACATAAGTGCTAATACAATGTATATCCCTGATCAACAAAACTGGGGCCATTTCAGCCAGTAGCAGGGTCCATTTCACAGGACATTGTATGTTTCCAGAGTAAAGTGAAAGCAGTGAATACAGCACTTCACATATACATTTATTTTGACTTACAGGAGCACTTCACCCTCAGTGGACCTAAGAGAGATTTGTAGCACATTTACATTTGTTTCACACATAACTGGGCATAAAGAACATGGTCATGTTTTTTTTAATGCCAAACAACACTCTGAGTCACAGTGTTTAATAAATGGCCGGTGAAATCTGAAAATAAATATATTCATGTTTTGGTTACACAACGCAACACAATGACTTGTCTTAATAACAGTTTTATTAGGACCAAGACAGCAAATAAGTAACATAATTCTATTGATTTCTGTCTTGATTCTTGCTAAATAAACAAAGGCTTTAGGAATTGAAGTAGCGCTTATATGGGTAATGTATGTTTAGAAGCTGAAGTAACTTTTGAGATCAGTAGCTAGCATTCAATATATAAAACAAATAACTATGTTTTTTAGCTAGCACAATTGTATTACAACATTGAACCTAACCCTGCTTGATAGTGTTCTGGCTGTCTGGATGAAATTAATAAGTAAACTTTTTGTAGAACAAATGGTTGCGCCAAACGATAAGCATGGATTTTCTACGGATTTCTACTGAAAATGTTGTGTTAATGTTTTTCCTAAATGTAGCAGAATACAACACAAAGATATAGCTAGTTAAAATGGCAATTTATTTAAGTTTTGCATATTGAAAGCTGTGTCTCTGGGATTTAATCCTAACAAAATCTGCTACTGGTCATCTATAGTATAGACTATTCTTTTTGAATATGGTGGCCTTGCTGTTATTATGGCTATTGTCTGAACATTTAGCACAACAAAAGGTGACATCCTTCATAGAACGTACAGATTGAGAGGAAAGTTGAGAAAACATGAATTTGCTTGTCAAAATGAAATCATCATTGGGAAAAGTTGATGCTATTGTTTGTTGGCAAGCTCTGAGCGGGATAAACAACGTTCTGTTTACCTGTTATATCGGTTGTAGTGATGGGTGCATTACTGGCACTGAGCAAACAATCTGAGCAAAAAGAGCGCTTTTCTGTTTGCTTGTAGTTACTACAGCCAGGCACAGAACACCACATGGGCATGATAAACGTTCATGTTTAAAAAATAACAATTGTTTGAAGGGTATTTTTGATCCTCCAATAATTATTATTGTATTTTTTAATTGCCATTTTGCTTGGGACATTGTATCCGCATTCGTTAGGAATTCTGGAACTTGTGAGACCGGACAAAGTAGGTTTGATGGCAAAATACTAATTAGCTTGTTCTAGATTGTGTTGAGATGCTCTGTTTTGACACAAATGTATCATTGCTTTTATAAGTAATTAGTACATTAAGTTAATTTGGCCCTTTATTTCTTTTTCAACTTAAAAGAGATGTTGTTAAATTTCTGTTGTGCTTTGAGGCACAGACCTGCTCAGACAGTGGGACACAAGTGAGACCCTAGCCAAAGGATATGGCTGTCTCCAATCATGGCCACACACAGTACACAGGGGCCAGAATCTCAGGGAGACAACCTTGACCAGACTGACAGGCCCACACCCAAACAATGCTAGAAAGAGTTGGTGTCACACTGTCACTCCTTCTCTTTCCCACTCACTGGGTTTTAATTAGTTTTAAACAGCTGGCCTCTGAGGCTTTGTCTAAGTTCTGTTTCCGCTGCGTCTCCTGGCATAGGAAGGACCAGCGCAGCACTAAATATCACCCAGCTGAGAGGGCAGTTTCTCTGTCTCCCTCTCCGTCTCCCTCCCCCTCCCTGGTTCTCTCTTTCAATGACTGCAGGGGAGACTGAACCCCACAAAAACATGAAACGTAATGTTCATTAACTCTTTTCTCAGTTTGTCTCTCCCGATCCCTCTGCAGCCTCCTCTTCTGCTTCGTTGCTCAGATGAATAACGCAGTATAACAGCGAGGATCTTTCTGGCATCCAGCAACCAAGCGCTGAGAACACAGTGAGGAGGTGGGAAATTATCTTAGTTTCCAAAGGGCCGTGTTCACAGATTTTATCAAATGAAGACTTGGCTCGAAACTGCAAACTGGTAGTGCCTGGTTTAGTTATGTGCACACAGATCCACAGGCCAAGCAGACCTTCTAGTATAACATGATGTCACAGAACTGTTTCCCAGATCCCAGCATTGAAGAGGCTCTTCAGTAAAGAAAACATTTTGTAATCCAGAAATAGGTTGAATTACGTGGCCTCAAACAGGCCTAAAGAGTGCCACCACGCTAACATGTACTGTACATGTAGAAAACCTCCTTTGACGTTATCTGAATGTTCATTTACAAGGATGTACCCTCCACTGCAAATGTGATATAATTAAGCATGATGCACGAGAGGGTGTGGTATATGGCCAATATACCATGGCTAAGAGCTGTTCTTATGCACAATGCATCGCCTCAGGGCGCGGACACAGAACAGTAAAAAGAAACAATGTCAAATCGTCTCATAAATCATGGCTTTCAGCCAAACTAGATTTGAACTACATGGTTGATAGTTATATTGTTGTCATTTTAGCAGACAACAGCGCTTCACCTAAGAAAGTATGGTTACTAAGTGGCTTGCTTAAGCGCTTGTCAGCAGCTATACCGACCCAACACTTTAACCACTGACTGGGCCATCTGCCTGGATAATAGACATGAAAGTCCAGATCACGCCACTGAACACGTAACATAGAGATCCCTATTCCTCTGATTCCGTTGAAACACCTGAGTGAGTGAACTGCTGCTGATGACACTGGCTTAGTAAAGGCCAAGGGCATCTGTCATTGTGCTCCCTGCCCCACTAAAGTCTACAGAAATTGTTACCATCCATCTTCCTCAGTAAACTCGCTGCCTATGCATCGAGAATGTGATTAGCAGGACTGCCGCCTCATATTCCAATTATGGATCGCAATTGTTCAATTATTTATACTGTAAATCAGTAACTGCCAGGTAAAAGCAATGTCAGCATCAGGATACAGAAGTGTGTGCCCAGGATAACGGTGGATAGGTGGGCGGTTCTTTTTTCTAATCTATCATACGCATGCACACGCCGAGTCTCGACGGGCGACATGCACACGCCGAGTCTCAACGGGCGACAGAACCTTTAATGTTAGAATAGCGGCTTGTGTCAGCTTGCACTTTACTAGTGGGCTACGCACCATGTGCTGGGATGATATGGTGATACAGTGTGTTCTGGTTCTGTGCATGCTTGTTAATGTGTGTGTGTGTGTGTGTGTGTGTGTGTGTGTGTGTGGGTGGATGATACTGCCCCCCCCCGTGATACGCCTACCAGGGTCATCACTAGCGGTTGTTAAATATTTACGTTTCCGTCAGCTATGCAGAGATAAGCGAAGTGCGTGTGCGTGTTGTTCTTCCTGGTTGTAGTGGTGGCGGTACACCTCATTTACAGGTGAAACGTGTGTTTGCATAAGATATATCGTTTGTATTTCTATCATCTTATCAGGGATTATTCTCTCTGGGTGTGCCCGCAGGGAGAAATATGGAAAGGAGTTTGAGAAATATAGGGGAGAAAAATTCTGTGTGTGTGAGAGAGAGAGATAGCGAGAGAGAGAGAGAGAGAAAAGCATGTCTCTGTTTATGTGTGTTGTGTCTCTGAGAAAATGTTGTGTGTGTGTTTGTGTGTGTGAGAGTGTGTGTGTGTGTGCCTGTGTGTCATTCGGTGTCTAGGAGAAAGAGAAGACAGTGTCAAATGGATAAATGTCAGGCAGTGCTTCATCAGCTCGCAGCCTGCTCTCCCTCCCCAAATGCCATGTGTAAATCGCCCATCCAGGGCCGTCAGCCAGCCTCACAGAACACCCTAATGAGATTACAGCTATGCTTCATACTACTCTGTGTGTGTGCGTGTGTGTATGTGTATGTGTGTGTGTGTGTGCGTGCGTGCGTGTGAAGGTACATCAGTACAGACTGACACAAATCCCAACCGATAATCTCTGTTGCTAACACTAAACAAGACCTGGTGAAAATATTTTGAGGATCCCTGTTTTAAGTCTACTAAGCCAATATATGTTTGCATTATGGACGACCTCAGTCTCAGCAGGACTTTCAGGTAAGATGTCAATATCGTGGTCTACAAAGGCTTTAGATTCTTGGGATGAAAGGTTGAGTGAATATACAGGGGGAGTCTTTTTTCAGAAGAGGTTAAGAGTCGAGCCCTTACATGCAATGATTTAGCTTGTTGATAGAAGGCATGCAAAGACACTTAATGGCAGTTATGTTGTTGTATTCACTCAATAATTCTCCTGGCATGATTGGATTTTTCCGGGTCATTTATAATCTCCAAGTGTTGTAGGACTGAACGGTCCTTCAGGACTGTACTTTTTGTCTGAAATTCTTTGGGCTACGGCTTAGGTCCCATTTCTGTCTGTGGCATATGTGAAGGGATATCACTGAATGTGTATTTCCTGCCTATTTCAGGGAATGCATAACGTGGTTAGATGTTTAGGTCTTGAGATCTTGCAAACTGGAGGAAATATAGTAGTAGTTGAGTAACCTGCGCGTGTCTATATAGCCTCCCATAAATAGCTCAACTTTCAAACCCATATATGGTTTGAGTGACAGCAAGCGGGAGCGTATTGTAGTCTATTGTTTTACATAACTCCTCCTCTTTACAAACCTTACCCTGTCAAATTGCTCTTCGGGTGTGCTCATCAACCTCATTTACCTTATATGGCCCCGCATGAAGTTGATGGAAAGCATTACCACGCCCCTCCACTCCGGACTCTCCTCCCCCTTTGGCTCGCGATGCGTGTACTACCATCCTGGCGGACTGTTTGCCTGCTGAAACCGTGCGCAGGGGAAAAGCATCGTGGGGATGAGCAAGAGAACTACCTGCCAATACGGATACACATGGAGCCTCCATCATCACTGCAAGTTGGCAGCTCACACCAAGTCTAAACTATTTCGTTAGAGTACCGTACAAATAGTGAAACTACATATATCCTCCTTTCTGATGTTTTTATGCTTTCTTGCATACTATTTCCTTCATATGAGGGCTATGACCATGGATTTGGACGTTTAATTACGCAAAGACGGATCTTTTCTTTCGTGGCACAGTCTTCTTTCTGCACTCCATACACAACACAAAGCATCACCATGGACGTTTTGGCGAATCACGGTATTTTTCAGGAACTCCAGCTTGTGCATGACACCGGCTACTTCTCTGCGATGCCTTCGCTGGAGGAGAACTGGCAGCAGGTGACTATATAGCTTCAGTTACTGTAGCCTAACTGTAGCTGTACTGCTCATGATGGTTTGGCGATAATGCCGCAGACGTAAACTCGAATCGCATATATTTAGATGGTGTCAACTTTCCCCCACTACCTCGCATCTTGAGTTCAGAGAAAGACATAGAGAGACAGCGGTTGGAGAGGGTGATTTAGTGGGAGAAAGAGGTTGACCAGTCTACTTATAAGGGGAACTCATTGATGAGTGCTGTATGAAAATGAAACAGATGCGCTACTGCAATTAAATCTTACACCATTAAATCTTAAATAGTGACTGATTTATTATTTTACTAAGAATTTAGTATGTTATTAACTTGGCATGAAAATGTAATAGTTATAATGCTTGCAATGAAAACTTAAGCATGTTGTTGTTATGGTTACATTTTAGCGGAGCGCAGATTGTTATTCTTTGAGGCGGCTGTAGCTACCTACAGACCGGTGCGCATGGTCTCAGCTGTCAAAAGCAAAGATAGAAAAGCGGTTATAATTTTGGCAGGAAAGATCTAGATCTCGGAATAGCAAAAACATGAGGTTATAGCTAAATAATGCATCTCCTACCGTCGGATTACTTAGAGTTCAATGCATAATATAACGCAGATACATGCTTGCAGCACGAGATAAGAAAGAATGGTCTTTAAGATTATCTGTACGTCTGCTCGCGCGCGTGTGTGTGTGTGTGTATGTGTGTGTGTGGAAATAAAGTCCTAGGGTCTAAGATTTTGGTGTTTTTGGAATCACATTGGGTCATATTTTGTATTTCCACAAGCTTATTTGTAAAATGTGAGTCACGCCGACAAGCTAGATTGGATCCACATGGTGAAACTGGCACTGCCTGGCTCTCCATAGAGCTGCAGGCTGTAACCCTTATTCAACACTGATCATGTTTTGTGGGAAGTATTGTTTTCTACAAGCGGGTCAGAAGGATAAACGATTCATTTTCTCTATCTGTGCATAAAAACTCGTTGCATGTTTTGCCCGGTACGCGTGAGGACATTTAAAAACCGGGTTGTTGCTATGCCGCATGCAATGCAATCCACCTGCATTGGATTTACGCGGTTGGGGTTGATGACAATTTTCCCCAGCAGCATCACAGAGCTGCAGGAAACAGCAGTCCATGTTTATTTAATGCAGGTGGGCCACTTTAGTCCGTGAGGAGACCACGGAGTCTTCCTGTTGTGTCCGCGCGTAAATGAGGGGTTTGTGGTCGATCATTGGTCCATGACCACGGTTTTAGTATCTCCTGTCGCTTTCTTAATTGGCTTCCCGCTGTCAGACACTGCAACATCCAGACTTAACTCGAGATCACTGGCCAGTCACACACCACATATTACCGCATAGGATGCATATACAGTGGTCATTGAGGAATGTACGATTACGGTATCATGGATCTGCCCTCACTTGGATAAATAAAGTCCTGGGTAAATAAGGCAAAGTGAAAGGCAAATATAGAGTGACATAGACACTTTTCCAAAACCTTAACCTTAAGACAACTACACAGTTGTAACCATAGAGACAGAGACAATCAGGTTTGCCTATTGTACTTAATGCCTACACATTGAGAAAAAAGGTTCCAGAATGGTTCTTGAGATTTTCCTGTGCGGGGACCCTTAGAAACATTTTCGGTTTACAGGTAGAATCACTTTGGTTTCAGGTAGAAACCATTTGATACCAGGTAGGCCATTTTGGGCTCTATGTAGAACCACTCAGTTTATCTGAAATCAAAAAGAACCCCCAGCCCTTCCAGAGAATAAAACAAATATCACGGTCTCCAGTTGACATGCTTAGATCAATAAAGTCAGTTATAACATGCTATGGTGAAATAATGCCAGGAGAAAGCCTCAAACGAATTTGTCTCTGAAGCTGTCGGACACCAACAACAATAAATACTGTTTTAATGCTGTGATATGGAGTCGAGATTGGAGGCATTTACAGAGGCCAACGTGATGATGGATGAACCTTGTGTGTAGGCAAGACAACACTGGAAGCGTCGTTTCCGCGACTACAAGGCATGAATCACGTGGTTATAGAGTGAGCTGGCGGGCCTAGACCAGGTGAGAGTGACGGACAATGGACAACCTGCCATACAGGATCCGGTTCCCACACACAATCTAAGAGCACATTGCCTATACTGTCACAAGACTGACCAGTTGACACTGAATCGTTTGTTGACCATTTTTAATTCCCAGCATGCCCAGCTAGTTTGTAGACCGACCGTTGTTCACCTCAGTTGGACCTTGTGGCATTTCTGTAATACTACACTAACAAAACCAGGACTGCTGACATTGACCTACAGAGGTGATGTCTGCCCTCCAACATTCACTGTGTCCCTCAAAGTTCACTCTAGGTGTCGATAAGTAAGCACTATGGGCCAAATATCACTGTGTTGTGTAGATTTGCACAATTTCTAATTGAAAGATTTTGTATGAGCCGAGGCTGTTTTTTTGTTTGTGCAGGTCAATGTTACTATCTGTGCCTATATCTGTGTGTGTATGTCTATGTTTGTGTGTGTGTCTTTGTTTGTTTTTGTCTGTCTGTGTTTGTGTGTGTCTATATTTTTACCTGTGTACATGGTGGTTTGTGTGTGTCCGTGTTTGTGTGTCTGTGTGTGTGTCTGTGTTTATGTGCCTACGTTTGTGTGTGGTTGCCTATGTATGTGCGCCAGATGTGTGTGAAACTCCAGCAGCCTGGCAGGCTGTGGTGGTGGATGATGTGAGGAGATAGCCAGAGGAGAAAAGGAGGAGAGGAAAGAAGGAGGAGAGGGAGGAGGGGAGGAGAAGAGAGGAGGACAGTGAGGTGAAGTGCCAAGCATGCATATATTCTCTACTGCAGGGTTTCACATTTCACAGTCCACTGGGCCCAGCCAATAGGAGCTGAGAGATAGAGAGACAGAAACACGGCGAGCTGAAGTCAAAGAAAAGCATAATATCCTGAAGAGTGAAGAGACACATTTGGGGGGACTTCTCCTTCGGCTGACCAGGGAAATCTGCCCCGGAATATTTCCCCCGGCCTGTTAACCGTGACCCTGTCTTCAGCCAGCTGGCTCTGTGTGTGTGTGTCTGTGAGAGAAAGTGTCTTATGTAATCCTCTGTAGGACTCAGCTGCTTTCCCTCACATACACTGTAACATGCAGACTGGAGTATGAGAACCCCCCCTCCAGATCACTCATATGGAATAGAGAATGGTCCCCTATGGGATTGCCCCAATCATCAGACTGCAGTAATACAGTTCTTGTATAGGAGGACATACACACGACTGCTTCCTGTCTAGGTTAGTTATGTGGACATGCTCTCTCAGGGCCAGAAGAATGCCGTCTTTCTGATAGGCTCCAGTGGCTCGCGGATGGTTGCTATAGGGAGATGTAGAGGATCTAGCCTAGTGGAATTTTATGGATACCTCAAATGGGAGATTACATTTTTTTTACATTTAGTTAGCTTTTCAAACATGATGGCAAGTTTACAGTTCCTAACAAAGGCTGTTGCATTCTAAGAAAAATAATTGTGGATGGATGAGGAAAAGATTGCAATGTACCAGTGATGGAAGGACGAAATGTGGAGACAAAAAACGTTCTCAGCATTCAATGTCATCTGGGAAATGACTTGGCCACTGGAAATGGCTCACTTGTCTTCATTGATGCCATAACTGCTGAAATGATGAATTACAAACTGTATAGACACATTTGGTTTTCTAAAGTACAAGTGAACGCCTCCAAACTTATTGGACAGCGGATGCAGCAAGACAATGACCCCAAAGATATTACCATAGCAACTAGGTTGTTTTTCAGAGCCAGAAAATGTAACATTCTTGTCTGGCTGTGTCAGCCTCCAGATTTAACTCCAAATGAACATGCCCTTCAGGCGTAGAAAATCAGATTTCATGCAAAAACCCCTCAAAATAAACAACTGTTGATCAACACTGAGCAGTTCAGCCCTGGCAGAGCCGGAAAACACACCCGGTCTCAGGTGCTGTCAGTGGGTTTCAGTTTACTTGGACACTGCATGCAAAGGATATGCAACCAAATCCTAACATTAGTGCTTCAATTTGAGATCATTTTCGTAGGCATTCAGATCCAATGATTTCGGTGCCGTGAAAGAGGGGAACTATTTATGAAATGTTGTAATTTGTAAATAGTGAAACCAATCTATACCTTGTTGTGATTGTTCTATTTACATAATGTAGAAACAAAAGAAAAACATCTACACGGTCGCAAAATAATGTATATACATTCTACCAATACATTATTATATGAAATCAATATACTTTGAAATGACCCCAAAAAATCTCAGCTGATTTTTATACAATACTTAAGGTTTCTCTTCTGTCTGAATATCCCTTATAATCATCGAAATAAAAGCTAGACAGTCGGTGTGCATTGACAGGTCCAGAAAAGTTTATTATTTATTGATAAATTGTTGATTACCCAAAAATATAAAAACATTTCTGTTCATCCAGTGTTCAGACCTCATTGAAGACAGAATTTGACACCCAGGGATTTTTTTTCAACATTTCAGCACAGAAGGGGCCATGTTTTCTTTAGGTTCTGCCGTGTAGTAAGCTGTTGGGCTACTGGTGTTACAACAGTGGTCAAGCAGCAAACCATTAAAGTATGTAGTAATCCACTGAATTACATTTTGGTATTTTTTTATCACCCTCAAAATGTTCGAGATGTTATATTCAAGATAAGGGCCTCGTCTCATCGCATCAATTCCCAACGGTCTCTGGAGAAGATCAGGACATATGTCTTCCAAGCACCCTACTACCGGTCCACATATTTTTGTATCATTCTGCCCTCCTCAACCAAGATAGACGGGAACAAACTATTTTGGAGTAGAGTGCAAACGACCACAAAGGCAACAAACGTGTCACAAGAAGCTGGCAAGACAGGTCCGTCTTGCCTGCCCAACCTGAGAAGTGAATTTGCCCCACCATTTCTGCGAACCAAGGGCCCGGCTTGTATTACACGACCAGGATATGAACCCGGGTTGCAATGATGCAACGCCGTCGCGCCGTATATTCCGATTAATTTCCCTTGTGAGAAAACCCAGGACTGTTGTTGGACGTTCAGTAACCTGTATGATGAATCACTTCATCATCACTTAAACTCAGACTCATCTTCAGATTTAATCCAAATCTCCACATTTGAACGTAATGAACCGACATAATAGGAATTCTGACATCTCAAACGAATCAGTATGAAGGGAGAAGCTGGGGAGCAAAGCTTTGCTCCAGTCACATAGATAATCATCATGTTGATGGATGGAGGATGGAGAGGAGCGAGAGCTAACACCACTCATGACTCTGTTTGATGAAAAGGAGCTTTGTGTGTGGTGGAACATCAACTCCCAGGAATGTTTTCTCGGAAACCTCTATCTTACAATCCAACGGCCAGTTCTCAGAAAAAACGGCAGAACAGAATTCAAAAGAAACATCCAAAACTGTCGGCCTGGTCCCATTCTCACAGTCCTGCGCATCTGTTTTCTGTGGAGCCAAATGAGAATGAATCTCTAATAAAGTCAGAGTCTCTATTCCACGGGCTCATCCTTTGCCGCCGGGCTGTACGCAGACCTGACAATTAATAGATCTAGAGTTATTTAACACAGACTGGTCCATCAAGCTAATCGAAATCAACTAACATTCAACAATAGTGTTCGAAGTGAAACTGAATCCACACAGAGTGACTGACAGCGGGGAGGTTCTTAATGAGATTCCTATTGCACTGGCAGGGAGCAAAAGAACACGCATAACAGCGCTTTAGAATGCTGTTGTTAAAAGCAGGCCCTCATTATTCAACCGGCACTCGACCACTCCGCTGTAAATCGTTACATCTCTCCGCCGAGATGTGTATGCGCGAGTGTGTCTGTGCGTGTCTGTTTGTGGAGTGTCAAGGTCACCCCCGGAACACGTCTTTTAAGTGATCGGACCACAACGCACTTAGCCCGGCCCCTCCGAGTGGGCGCGCTCGTCATTCAACAAGTGAGCGGATGATTGCGAGTCACGGCTGGGTGATGCATCGGAGAAGGGGCCGACAGAGAGGTGAAGCCTTGATGAAGGGGAGAAAAGGCGGTCGGGGGGAGGAGACGGAGCATTCATTTGTCTAGCTTGTCTCGTTTCGGAGGAGTGACAGTCATGTCAGTGGCACCCACGTGGAGAGCCGACAAGTGTGTGGGGGTGGGGGGGGGGGGTGGAGAGAGAAAGAAAGAGGGAAATCAGAGGGCGAGCAAGCACATCTTTATGTATGGGTTCTGTCATCTCCGTGCTGGACGAGCACATCCACCATATCTGGCAACCCGGGGGGATTTGATTAACAGTGGGGAGAGGGAGCCATTCATTTAATATCACACCAGACTCACACATGGCCAGGCAATGACTTTCACGTTATTTGAGCGGAGATGGGAAGCTGCTACATTGCTTTAGAGTGATCCGACATGCCTCGTCGCAATTCATCCTGGCATGGCAACTGCCGAGCGAGGGAGAGGAAGGCCCAGACATATTCGACGTGTCCTTAAAATTGGGCATTTGGGCATTGCTTCCATCCTCCCCGTTCTGTCTATCGCTCACTTTTTCTATCTGTCTGTCTGCCAGAAAGTCTGTCTGTCTCACCCACTCTGCATCAAGGAGGAGATGGGAGAGTATTCCTGGAAAGTCACAGTAAGATTAATCATACATACCCCCCACACAGCGCCTCTACTTGGTATAAAAACACCAACTAGCATTAAAACAAAACAACAATTCCCTCAGAGAAGGCCTGTTATCTTTTTCTAAAACAACTGGGTTTTTCTTTCATTTTTTTCCTTTCTTTTTTCTTTACAAATGAACAATGCATGTTACTTCACTTGTCCTGGTCCTCGTTGACCCCAGAGACACGTTGATGGAACGTCCACTGGAGTCCAAGTATGCAGATCAAGCGCCAACTGCCTTTGACAACATAAAATCAACCAAGGTTCTTTCTAGCAACACCTGTTGCTAGGCAGCCGGCACAGAGCACCAGGCGGGCAGGATTAGGCTCATTTGTTTGTTTAGTTGTCGGTCTAATCCCACCTACCCATGGGACATCCAGGTCTGGAGAATACGGAGTCATCTGTTCCCCAAGCTGATGTTGGTCTTCGTTCAGAGAGGCACAAGCTGTCAAATTCAAATTTCCCCATTTTGTATTCCATTCCTCACCTTTCTGGTCAAGTGCATTGGAGGATCTAAAGCCTGTCCTCTGAAAATCCTTCCAAAATGGTCCCCGAGAGGCAGGGAATAGAAGGGGACTTGTAGCCTTTTCATATGTAGCCAAAGAGTTCGACACAACAACGTGTTCTCTACTGGGACGCTGATGGAGAGGTCAGAAGAAGTGTGCTTTATTGGGGTAAAAGGTCTCATTGTTGGCACAGAGACAGACAGGGTCCTCAATGGGGCATGGAAGGAGACACAAGGAGAGACAAGGACAATTTGCCAAGTGTAAACACTGAAGGTTGTGTTTGTCAGTGTTGCACTCATCAATCACAGGCCTAAACAGCCTTACGGTGACAGCAGCAAGGACACACGTACGGCTCCCTAAAAGGGACATATAAACCAGGGGACTGTCAGGGATGAAAACCCAACCAGAATCATCAATGTGTTTATTTACCTAGGCTGGCCCCAGATCCGTTTGGGGGGGGGGGGGAGGTTTGGCCAACTCTGTGTCTTCATTCCATTAGTTTAAAAAAAATGGTGTGCCTTTGCCAGGCTGTCATTGTAAATAACTATTTGTCCTGATTTGACTTGCACAGTTAAATAACAGGTAACATAAAAAAAATCTACAAATATCCTATAAATCTAACAACTCTCAAGGGTGTAAAATTATTTGTATTTTATGTGCATTTGAATTACATTTTGAATTCAGTTGAGGAGAAATATGAAAGCACGAAACATAGTTGGCACATCAGATTACATAAATAAACGAATGAATTAATACATTTTCAATTTTCCATGGGAAACAAAACATTGAGAATATAGCACAGCATTGCAATGACAACAGGGCTACAGGGGGTGAGTTCCATTCATTAGAGAAGTGTGACATTGCATTGTAGGGATGTTGCAATCTGTCATGTGGTGTTCGGTGAAGTTGAGGTGAAGCTTTTTGATTATATGTTGCAGAAGGTGTACTAGTCTCTAGTTACCCAACAGGAGGTTAAGGTGTAGGGTTTAAGTTAAGGATTTTGGGTTAGGGTCTGGGTAGGTAGGTTAGCATAAGGGTTATGGATTAGAGAAAATATTTCACACAATATAGGTCCCCACAAAGTAAGTAAAACAGATATGCGTTTGTGTGTGTGTGTGTGTGCGTGTGTGTCTGTGTCTGTCTGTGTGTGTGCCTGTGTGCCTTCAGCTGTGTGGCCCAATATGCAAACCCAGCAGTATTTCCATATGGTCTGAGTAATCGTTTCCTCCGCTCCAACACGACCTGGCCGCTTTCCAGTTAGCGAGTGTGTCAGGACCTCGGCGTCATGTCCTCTCCCCATCTCTCCCTGTTTCTCGCACCCAGCTCTAGTGGACCAGACCAAGGTAGGCTAGGGCTGAAGACAATGATACCTGGACTTTAGCTCAGAGAGCTAACACTAGACCTAGGTTTAAAATGATCGTTCTCACTGTGGTTTACGGAATACACAGACACTGTAAAAAAAGCACCAATAGGTTGCTACGAATAAAGGAGAGGAGAGTGGGCTTGTCGAAGACAAACTGGGCCGGTAACTGCTAAAAGTCTTCAGAACATCCCCAGCGATTAAATGAATTGTAGGTAGAGCCATTTCTCAATGTCCGCTTCTGACACCCGTGGTTTTGCACAGTACGGCTGGTCTGTTTCACAGTTATACCAGTACGCCTTTGATAGGATAACCTTCAACCTCTTTATCTTATTCACTGTCATCTTCTCACACCGGTCTGAACAAATCTATGACAAATCCATGATGTTCTTTCTACAAGGCAACAAAGTGTTTCCGGTGGCGCCGCTTCTCCCTTATCCACCAGTTCCATGTACGCTGTTGCCCTAGATTGGCTATAAACATCTGGTTGTAAAAAAATAGAAAATTAATTACCAAGTCAAACAAATGACTTGGGTCGAACATCGGCCGCCGCAGACAGTTTCAACCTGGGAAAAGTTATTTGGGTCGCTAGCTATTTTAGTCCTGGTGATGTTTCCGGGATTACCTCAGGGACAAGTCTGTGTTTCATAAGAGAGACCATCAATAATTTTGAACTGTGTGTGTGTGTGTGTGTGTGTGTG
>JACXGJ010000011.1:59792-116570 GCA_016801105.1 Esox niger | reverse complement strand
CAAGCTGGTTGCAACCACTTTATTAGATTCAGTGGAGCAGGCTGCATGTGTGCACTTAAATAACTGTTTGTTTAAATTATTTAATCTTGACCTGCTGCAAACATGCTGGAACTATACTACAGGTGGATGTTTTCCTTCGAAACAGGCACCAATCGCTCCAACTAGCAGGCGGCATGGAGCACACTGTTGAACACGGTCAGTTATGGGAAGCATTCATTCATTCAAATGTGCCCAGAAGCTCCTGACGGATCTGTCAGTGCGAAGTGCATTGCTCTTAATAAGCAGTAAACAAACACAGGGAATACTAGTCCAGATATGGGTTTTGGAGTGGGGAGTTGGGAAATAGTTGCATTCGGGTGGTGAAGAGGTCACGTTCACAGATTCTTTTGATTCAGCAGTCAGACACTGTAATAACGTTTTAGGATCCGTGCTGCCTGACTGAAGTAGAAACTAACTGTAGTGTAACAAACAATCCAAAAACCATCAAATAATGTCTTCACAACATCTTCCATGACTGGATATGTTTATCTGTGGATTAGATTGGATGGGGATTTGGGACTGGTGTTGTTAACATGGAACTGATTTTGTGAATGAATATATCAGGCAACCTTTTGAATGTTACCATTTGTTTCTATAAGTACCAGTCAAAAGTCTGTTACTGTACTTCACTGCATTCATTTCCTTTAAAATGGACAGGGAGGTATTTCTTGAATCAATCAAACACAGCCTAACAAAATGTCTGCCAAGCCTGGAATAAAACACAGGCTTACAAAACAGATGGGTCAATGAGTAAAATCAGTCTGGAGAGGAAGCAGTTGCAGTTGTTCCATATACATTTGGATCTTTACATTGACTAAATTAATCTATTGACTGTTAGAAACCAAAAATCTGATTTTCATTTTTTTTCTAGACAAAGTAAATGAACTGCTAGACAGACTCAAAACAATTCAAACTAAAATGTTTATGTCATGGCTGCTCATTCCTTGTATATGCACATCAGATTGGTTACACTTCTTTTGCCCCATCTGTTAGCTTTTTACAGAAATGGTCAGTGGGCACGCTTTGTTATTGTTTCCACTACAGATTCCCGCTCGAAGGGTTTTCCACAGACTATAGGTCAAGTGTCTTGTTTAGATAGCCGAAGAAACAGAAACGTGTGTTTACAGACTACAGTATCATAGCCTCTGAGTCACACTATGCCCTGCATCCATCTGACAGCTCACACGCACACACACACACACACACACACACACACGCGCAAATGTGGGTAAGCAGCAGTGGCCAATGCGGCCAAACAACAGCAGTTGTACTACTTCCTTCGCCACTTGTAAGAGGGCTCAATTATGGAGATGAAATTGCGATTCTAAGTGCTTGCACTCTGTTCTGGCATTTCGCTGAGGAGCCAAGCTAAGGGCGGATGGGGGTTGAGAGGGTTCGGCCAGCATTGCGGTCTTCCTTCCACAGCGCAGGCCTCAATCGGCAGCGAACATCAAACGACTTCTTTTCCCATCCTCTCTGTTCGAGTAGAGCCTGCTGCAGTGGCAGCAGAGACGTCTTTCCTTCAGTACTTAAGCAGCTTGGCTAATCTGGGTTCCTCAGGTTTGTTTTGAAAGGGTTCCTGGCGAATGACGACGGGGAAGAAACGATAAAGTGCCTCCTTTTTCTGGCTTATACTGCGATAGGTTAAATCTGTGGAGGGAATTTGCACTCACACCGTCATGTACACAAGTTTGACCTCAAAAACTTTAACCCTGACCTATGAGGTCCTATTAGGACTTGCTTTCCTACTATTTCCACTCTTGACCCCCGGTTAACCTCTGTCGGGGCATATCTTGGTATCCTAATCTGTGGCTGATTAGGATCTCCTGACTGGCTGTGAGACAGCATTACAAAACACCTTTCAGCAAAACACTGGTGGGATATCAGCAGACATCATCTCTTTACCCAACCCACCTACTGACGGCTGGGGTGTCTGAGGGTGGCTTGTCATTTCACTGTGGCAAATCAAGCAAAACTGAGCAGAAGACAGAAAGGAACCCTAATATTCCTTATCTGCGCATAGCCAGTGTGCCACAATTGCCAGTTCTCCTTTCTGGACAACGTGACTTGGGTGCCCATTCTGTATCTGCAAAAAGCCTTTTGAGTGGCAACTGTATGAAGAGGAAGCAGACTCTTTCCGGTTCGCTGTTCTCTTTATCTCACCCCTCTCTTTCTCTGTTATTTCTGCCCACCCCCCACCCCCTCCCCCAGCTGTTGCAGCTCTTTTGTTTCGCCACAGTTTCCAGCCGAACGCCATTCTATCTGCCCTGTATGCGGTAATGAAGATTAGCCAGCCTGTGGCTCACAATGGGGTCCCCGCATCCGCCATACAGACGACCCCAAATCCCCACCACAAGCTGCTAACCCTGGTGTAAAACGCTTGTCTCCCACCCAGCCCATATCCAATCCTGCTTCAACCCTCTCAGTGAGGGGAGGGGCTAATGCTCTCCGGCCGCTTTACTGTTTGAATGGGAATTGCTGTTTCCTGATTAGATTAGCGTGGATTTGGCAGCCGAGGGGGGCCGCTTGGCGAGTCACTGCACCGATAAACAGCAGCTCAACCAAAGCCAGTTAAAGAGAGACAGGGATCCTCTCCCCTCTGAGCCTCACTAACATCGCTCCAGTCGTTGGGATTATATGTTGGGCTTGGCGAGCCTCCTCTCCACTTCCGTTCCTCTACCCATAGTCTAGCCTCCTCTTTCGCCACCCTCTGGTCTTACCCCTCTCCTCCTTTTCTTTCATCTCCCCCCGTCCTCTCCATCCTCAATCCGTTGCCGGCACACGCAGGCGTTTTCACAGCACGCCACAACCAATTTAGACTGTTCTTCAGAAGAATACGTTCAGGAGCAACTCAGCAATTCCGCTCGTCTTTCATTTTCTTCTCTGAGGATTTGCATCTTCAGTCAGTCTGTCCATCGAGCGCGAAACGTGTCAGATCGCATGCCGACAGTTGTATGCTGACGGCGTGTATCAAGTTCTGTTGCATTACGCTCGGCTGTTCAGATTAGTATGGAATAGTCACGTTGGCCTAACTGCGCGGGGCATTGTTGCAGTCTAAGCACACGGGGCGGTGGCCCAAATGGTGCCCTATTCCCAACGTAGTGCACTCCTCTTGACCAAGGCCCCGTCATGCCATTTGGGATGCAGGCCAAGTCTGCAGGCGGTTGAAATTGGCTGCCATGCTGGATCATTGGCTGAAGAGGGATGTGTCGGGTCGCAGCGGTGAGTAGCTAACGGTGTGTCGGCGTGGAAGCAATGGGAAATGTCTTCCTGCTCCATTTTGCAAAGGTCTCCGGGTCTGCGATCCTTCTTGCACCCGGTGAGCACTGGCCTTTCCCCAGAGGAATGAGGAACCGCTGATGTGTTTTGCCTCTCCGTGACTCATTGTCTAAGTTTATAGATTCCTGGTGGGGTTGTCTATATCTGTGCTCCTCTGCGAAGACCCAGTCACAGTCGGTGACCTCAAAAAGTGGCCAGGAAATGTAGCGGGCCCATCTAGTCTCATCGGATTCTTGACCTCAGCCATTTCCTTGATTGAAGCTTCCCTTTGCCTAGGCTGAATGCTGACTATGCTTTAGCATCAGTGATGTGGATTGTGTGTGTGTGTGTGTGTGTCATATCCCTGGCCCATGTAGCTCCCTCTGTAAGCTCCACTGTGCAGACGTGTGATTTCTTGATTAGCAACAAGGTAGCTACGGGCCTTATTCCGGCAGCAGGTTTCCGGGAGAAGCCTGAAATTGACTTGTTAATTGCATCGATGTTTAATGTTATTGACTCATCTGGAAACGTTGGATGAGCGGATGGGCTTGAACGGTTAGCTGATATGTGTCTTACTTTCAGCAGCCGGTGTTTTCGGAGGAAGACGAGCTCTGGGTTCGGGGGGGGCTGAGATTATATTGCGAGTGTAATTTTGTCTGATAACGGCCTTTGTGTGTAATTAAGCCCACTGCTCTGTTATCTACACCGAAGGTACTGTATGTGAGTGAGGCGGTGTCGCCCGAAGGAAGAGGCCCATTAGTCAATGAGTAAATGACTTTCTCCTGATGGGATGATGGCGCCTTCCTCGCCTCTCACTTCTCTGCTGTGCTTGGCTGCACTGGTCTCTAGCCCTGCTTTAGCGGAAACGAAAGCTGTAAGATGTTGCTGAAGCTAACCTCCGTTAGCTACCCTCCGTTGTGAAATATAAATCTGGCTAGACTCGGGTTGGCTGGGTAGTTTAAAAAGGGTAATGGGCATAGCCGAAGCCTTCTTGTATTCAGATCCACGCCGGAGGAAAATGGAGCAATAACTTTCTGGTGCTGAACAGTCTAGTCAATCACACCAGTGCTGCTGCTAGCCGCTCTCTCTGTTCCTTGAACTCTGACTGGTACTCTACAGTTTCTCAGATCCTCGTCAGGCTGAGATCAGTGCGGGTTCAGGCAAGAGTATGGGGGGGCGGGTTGGGACGTTTCTAAGTATTGCTCACCGAAGCCATAAATTACCCTCTCTGTGAGCCGTGAGGGCCACTGCTGATGAGATCACGCACCGCCGCATCATTTCCCATTGATTTGGGGTTGTGTCAGTGTACACACGTGCACGCGCGCGCACACGCAGACACACACAAACACACACGTACAGCGCAGGGAGGCAGGCGGCCAAACGACTGGAGTCAGGCTGTTGGACAATGGTCATTTGGGTGGTGTCACCTCAGAGTGATGGGCTGGCTCACAGGGGATCAATGGCTTGCTGACTGGGGCGGAGCGCATCCCAAAAGGCAGCACATCGAAATACGATAACCCATACTCACCCAGTACAGGAACATGCAGAAAGCACAGGGCTGACTCTAATGCAATGAAAAGCTAATGAGACTCTGAGTGTGTTTACGTGTAAATGTAAATGTCCCGGCATACCCAAAGTGCACAGTAAAGAACGGCGGTAAAAACACAATGCAGAAGGAGCACAGTTTCAAAACGAAACGCCTCTCGCTGGTGGACAGGATAGGCACCTGACTTGACAAACGACCCACTTCTTGAATTCACAGAGCTGATACCGCTATCCGTGCCACTGTCTATGGCCAGATGCCAGAAGCAACATGATTAAATCATCCCAACGTTAACAGCCCATATCCACCTCACCTCAAGTAACATTTGCGTTCTGGCCTTCAGCAGAGGGTCTATTGGGCCCTTTGTTCGCTTTATAGGCTATCCTCAGTTTTTAATGAGACGTCGGTGCAGTTCGCCAGGCTGCTGACAGTGGGTGGTGGGTGGCAGCTTTGCTAGTGCTTTGATGCTAATGGCATGCTGTGTGCAAGGCAGAGTGTTAGCGGAGGTGAGAGGAGGAAAATAGCGTGGGCTGCCCTGGTACAATGCCATATAGCTACAGTGAGAGCCCCAGTGGTGCCCATGGGGGTGGGAAAGAAAGATGGCCGACAGGTACGTCGTACGACAGCCACAGATATAGAATGGTGACAGATGTATTGCAGCAGGACACAATAAGACAGAGGCAGGATGCGCTACTTTGTGAACAATTGTAGATAGTTTATATGTACTATATATACATAGAAGGAAACAACATTGTTATCTTGTTCATCCATGCCTGTTCATGAACTCTATGGTGTTGTACGCTGGTATTTTAAGCTTCTCTCACTTCAGCATGTGACACATGATTCACTGTCTCTGTAATCCGCTGCCACATGTCTAGCTTGGTGTGAGAAGTGGGAGAAGGAGAACCTTTTTTTAAGGGAGAGATTAGACAATACTAGCAAGCCTATGAGGGGTTTGCTGTATGTGTGTGGTAAGTGGGAATGTGTGTATGTAGGTGTAATTTCAATTAGGTGCGATGGGGAGTGTGTTTAATGTGTCTGCCTGTGTGTCTGTGTGAGTGTGTTTGTGTAACAATGATCTGCTTTGTGTGAAACCGTGTTCGGAGATGTAATTATAGTGCGTGCAAAGGTGTTCGTGGTGTGTCTGTGTAATGATTACCTGCATTGGAGCCCCCTCCTATCTGTGTTTTGTGACTGCTGTGTGAGTGTGTGTGTGTGTGTGTGTGTGTGTGTGTGTCTTTGGGTTCAGCTCCTCCTAGGTCTTCTGTTCGCCAACCATACATTTTATACATGGTGGCATTTTTACAGTATACATTCTTAGTGTAAATGGATGAAAATGTACATGGTCACTCCTGTCACCTTCCTGGATAGGTGACAGGACCCTTTCTAGATAGACCGGGGCTACAGAGGTCGAAGGTCGGTGACTTGGTCAATTGGTATTGGGGTGAAATTAGCGGGGCTGTCTGAAGTCTGGTTCTTTAGTCCTTGCCGTTCCACATATAACCAAATTCAGAAACAAATACCACCAGTAAAAGCACTTGTTTGACGGACAGCACCATGTTAGTTAGCAGGTAAACAACAGTGAGTTTATATTCCTTCAGGGTCAGGTGTCGGTCCAAAGAGCAGCGTGTGCATGTTTTGCGCCTTAAGGCATACCTCTGGCCAAGCCAGAGTTTGCTGTTGCATTGAAAATTGTATGTACAGTGGCTCTCAAAATATTCACCACCCTTGGACTTTGTCAGATATTGTTTTAATACAAATGGATTTTTGCCACTGATTAACATAAAAATGTCCATGATGTCAAAGGGAAAAATTTGATTATATGTCTTATATTGATTTCTATTAAAATATTTGATTGCAAGTATTCACCCCTTTAGTCAGTATTTGGTAGAGGCACATTTGTCAGTCATGCGTATATTTCTCTTTACCAGCTTTGTGTCTGTACACAGCAATTTCTGCCCATTCTTTTTGGCAAAATTGCTTTAGTTCCTTTCAAGTTTAATGTGGACCTTTGGTGAACAGTAATGTTCAACTGTTTTCACATACTCTCAATTGGATTGAGGTCCAGGCTTTAACTTTTTTTTTAATTAACAGACTTGTTCAGAAGTTGCTTCAGTGTTGTATTGGCTAAGTGCTTTGGGTTGTTGTCACCCCAGTTTGAGGTCTGAATCTGTTTTTCTGCAAAGAGCTCCATGTATTTTTTTTCGTTCAGTCCTATTTTCTTTCACTCAATCCTAAACAGTCTTCCAGTATCTGCTACTGAGAAACATCCCCAAAGCATGATGCCCCCACCAACAGAACAGGATGGTGTTCTCAGGATGATGTGTTAGGGTGTTAGGTTTACACCCCACATAGTGTTTAACGTCGAGGCCAAGAACCTCTGTTAGATCACAGAATATTTTTCTACTTGGTCTCTTGGTTGCTTTCCTGACTTGATCCCTTCTTGTCAAGATATAATGTTTTATAGGAGTTTTTTTTACTGTTATTGTGGACTCCATTCAACTTATTAGATGATCATTAAAGACAATTGATAGCACCACTGTTCATTCAGGTGGCATAGCAAAGAGGGTGAATTCTCATGCAATTAATTATTAATTGTTTATTTAATTAGTTTTCATTTATAAAAAATATTCCAGATTTATGACATTATGGATTTTTTGTGTTGATAAGTGACAGAAACTCTTAATTAAATCCATATTGATTTAATTTTGTAACAAAATAAAATGCGGAAATGTCAAGTGTCAGAATAATTTTGAGAACCTGTACAGTACATAACATTTACATGATATATTTTTTACTACAATTGTTGTAGTCTAAATAGGCTCTTGTTTAGCAGCTCATAGCTCAGCTCTGCCAGAAAGTTAGTGGACAAAATCATGTCATATCATGGCACTTTTGTTTGCCCAAGTTGTGGATTCAGGTTTAGGCCATGGACACAGATTTGTCATCACTGTAGTGGCACCTTTACAGTTGTAGGGTCTTAATTTGATCACAGTGTTGCAACTTCACTTTTCAACAATGGAACCAACACATTTGTAGGCCTCTTTTAAATTCCACTTCAATTTCTGTTACGACAGATTCCTGCCACTACAACGATATCCATTAATTATAATCTACATTATTATTCACATTTCCAGGCGCAGCAGCAGTATTATTTTTTCTGTTGTAAATTGCTGGATTAGACAGATTGGTCTTTGCTTGTCGAGTAGGTCAATGGATAACTTTGCTTTAATTCCATGCTTTAAACCTGAAAGGCTTGAAGACGTCTTTGTGCGGAGCCAATTCATGTTGACTTTGTAGATCATTGTCAGTCTATGAGCACGTAAGTGGGCTGTTATCTCCTCTTTATCTGGCCCATTGTGAGGAATCAGCCTCTGAGGGATGCCAGTGTTTCTAAACTAGGCGAAGAGAAGAAAACCACACGCACTGCTGCATGAATATGAATAAATACAAACACATTTGCGTGTGTACACGTACACAAACATGCAAACACGTACACACACACACCCACTGAAGTTGAAGAGCCACACTTAATGGAGCGCGCACATATTAAGATAAAGACACATAGGCACACACGCACACACAACACGAACACACATGCACATCAACAGAAGGAAGGAAAGCACTGAACAACAGTCCTTCTCTTGAAAAAGCTTCCTTTAATGTCACCACCCCAAGGGGCTGTAGAGAAGAACAGGCAGTTATGGCTGATGGTGGAGAGAAAGAGAGAAGGGGGGAGAGGTGAGATAAGACGGATCACAGTCTGCTGCCTCTCTCACCCCTCCGTCTCCTCCACACTTCAAATCCTCTGCCTTCTACCCATGTATCGAACCCACCCCCCTCCCAATACACTCTCTATGCACATTTTCGGCCTCCCCGTTCTCTACCCCTCTGCCTGAAGTGTGCATTGTTCACTTACGTACCTTACAGCAGTTAACAAATTATTCAAAAAACACATGTACACCATTCACTAACCGCAACTAAGCTATGAAATGTAGGGTCTTTTGAAACAGAAAGCTTTTCAGAATTTGATGACATTGAGATGCTACCACATGTTGTCTACACATTCTCAAAATGAAACACATTTTCCTGAAATTCCTGGGGATTTTTAAAAACAAAAATACAAGCATACATATTTTTTTCAAACGGTTGCATGCTTCTAAACATAGAGGAGAGACAGAGATCAGAAAGAGGTATGTTGAAAAAGCAGCAAGTCGGAATCAAACCCATTCAGTGGCACTACAACAAAAACATGCTCGTTTTTTGGCCAGCGAGCCACCATGCTTTTCAGTGTGTAAAAGGAAAGGACTACGATATGAAATACAGTGGATGTTTAAAACTCCAAATCCATTGCTTTCAAATGTGTACGGACAGCAGGAGGTCCACTTCTGGAGAGGCAGTGAATGGAATCGCATGACCAGTTCACCTCTTCAACAGTAGCTGAACTCACATAGCTGACCAGCAGGTTCCTACATTTACTATGATTGAACTGAAGCATTATAGTAAAGTCAGTACAGGGCAGCCCCGTCGCTCACATCCCCAAGGTATGTATTAAGAGTCCAGGCTGTTCTGACCGTGTGTAAGCCTGCTGTGAGGATAACGTTACGGTAAATGTCACAGGCCCGGGATTGGATTTACCCCCAACTGTGAGAGCCAAGTCAAGTCCTCTCTCCCTCCTCTGTTCCTTCACACACCTCCCTCGGTTCTTCGCCCGCCTTCCCCTTCGCCTCTCCTCCCACTCCATCCATCCCTATTCCATATCATTTTGGATTACCTCCTCTCTCTTACTAGGCATATCAGTCTTTTGCATTCCAAAAAACACTTCCATCATCAGAAATTCCCTTTTTACTGGGTCGTTTCAACTGCTAATTACTCATAATCTCATAAAGGAGGGGGAAAGAAAGAGAAAGGGGAAGAGAGAGATATAGAGCAAAGCTTGAAATTCATCTTCAAGCTGAAATGTCTATATCATGAACTATACATGTTTCAGAATTAATTTCCCAGTGTCAGCAGTTTTAGGTCAATAGCTTGATGTTGGTGATCATTCTGTCTTTGAATTTGGTGAAGAATGTAGCGTATAATTCTCTTAGCAATTCAGAATTTTGCACACACCTAAATTGCTTTTCTCGTTGATTGAGTAAATTACAATTACATTTGACAATAACCATCGTCATCAAGGGAACAGTAAAACCTTGGAAAAGGTTATTATTTAAAAGCGTCTTAAAGTAAGTCCTCACTATGGCAGATGACAAAGACAATTTCTCAGCATTTCTGTATTGACATTCTTGGGGGTGCATTTTCATTTTATGTCAATATGCAAATTAGTTGAACAGCCCATTTCTTTTTATCCCTAAATCCCTTTATTCCTGGAAACATCACCCAGCAACGGATAATAATAAAAAAACATTCCTACCATTTTATTTTTAGAGAGCAGAACACAAATAAATGACAGAGGGTTGTTCTATGAACTAGACATCAGATGTATGCTATCTGAACACCCTTCGCCTCTATAATGGAGCTATCTGTCATTCTCCATTCACTCAGACGAAATGGCTAGTAGTAAGGGCAAGGTGGAGCTGTTTTCCCCCATTCCAGCTGTCAAAGTGCTTTAGCCACTACATGCCAAACACAACACAAAGCTATCAGAAAGAGAGAGAGAGGCACTAGCTGATCAAACACAATGCCTTTATTGCTTTGTGCAATGAGCTCTGAGCTGTGTCTAAACGTTGCGCCGGCAACACATATCCAACACTGTCCTCCTGTTAATGAGCTAGGGCAGTCTTTTTACATAATTGTGGAGGGCCTCCGAGGCCTGTTCAGGAGGTTTATGTTGGAGTATTCAGTTACTTTAGCATATGGCTGAACTGCCACGCCCCTAAGACTGATGGCTTAATAAATCTGCCTTGTCTGTGTGCGGTGAAAACTGTGTGCGGTGAAACTGCACGTGTGGCTTATCTGTGCCTCTTAAAGACCAAGCTGTGCTTTGCGTGTGTTTATGTGTGCAAGAAAGAGCAGAGAGGAAGGCGACTGGGTTCACAGATCCTTTCTTCACTCCAGCCATTGTAATCAATCAGTGTGTAATCGGCCATCTCTGCCGGGCTGCCTGGCCAGGTAACGTGGATCTGGTGGTGACGCGGCACTGATTCTGCTAGCCACTATCCACAGTGGACTGGGGTTTCTAAAAATACAACCGGCGTGTCAGGACTTCTCGACATATGGCTCTGGCTGGTAATTACATGAGTTGTCACAGGTTTAATTAAGTGAATGAAAAAAAGGCCAAATATATCTGAATTAGCTTTGGTGGAACATTCACTATGTTGGTGAATCAGAAGTCTGCAGTATAGCAATTCGGTGTAGAACTGCAGTATAGCGATTCGGTGTAGAACTGCAGTATAGCGATTCGGTGTAGAACTGCAGTATAGCGATTCGGTGTACAACTGCAGTATAGCGATTTGGTGTACAACTGCAGTATAGCGATTCGGTGTACAACTGCAGTATAGTGATTCGGTGTAGAACTGCAGTATAGTGATTCGGTGTAGAACTGCAGTATAGCGATTCGGTGTAGAACGGCAATATAGCGATTCGGTGTAGAACTGCAATATAGCGATTCAGTGTAGAACTGCAGTATAGCGATTCAGTGTAGAACTGCAATATAGCGATTCGGTGTAGAACTGCAGTATAGCGATTCAGTGTAGAACTGCAGTATAGTGATTCAGTGTAGAACTGCAATATAGCGATTCGGTGTAGAACTGCAGTATAGCGATTCAGTGTAGAACTGCAATATAGCGATTCAGTGTAGAACTGCAGTATAGCGATTCAGTGTAGAACTGCAATATAGCGATTCGGTGTAGAACTGCAGTATAGCGATTCAGTGTAGAACTGCAATATAGCGATTCGGTGTAGAACTGCAGTATAGCGATTCAGTGTAGAACTGCAATATAGCGATTCGGTGTAGAACTGCAGTATAGCGATTCAGTGTAGAACTGCAGTATAGCGATTCGGTGCTTCATCTGAAGTTGTGTTCAAAGATTTATTTAGATGAATAGTGGGATGCTAATTAACCCTTTCCTCTTCATTGTCCTACTCAGACGTGCCTGGAGTTGGAACGTTATCTCCAGACAGAGCCCAAGAGGCTGTCAGACTTCTTCGACGAAGAGCTCAACTGTCTACTCACCCCAAACTATGTGAAGGAGGACAGTGAAGAGGAGCTACTGGACCCCCCCCTCCCCAGCCTCCCGGACCCACCAAGCCCGCCCCTGCCACTCTTGTCCTGCTCCTCCCGAAAGCACCTCGCTGGGGACTTGAAGTCAGCCAAGCTTGGCGTCGGTGAAGGGGCGGGCTTAACATCTGGAGGGGGAGGGGTGCATCCTGCCCAGCTTAGTGCGGTCACCTCCCTGACTCCTCCCTCGTCCCCGGAGCTGGGCCGCCACCTAGTCAAGCCCCACTCCCATACTCTGACCGCGTCTGCAGATGGCACGCTTACTCTCAAACTGGTGGCGAGGAAGGTCGGGATAAATGCGGCAAGGTTGGTGGCTGCCCACGCACTGCCCCTGCCAGCTCGTTGCCAGACCACAGGGGGGCACAGCGATGGAGAGCAGGGGGGCACGTGTGTGATCGGCGTGGGGGATATCCCTGAGAACAAGAAGAGGGTCCATCGCTGCCAGTTTAATGGCTGCAGGAAGGTTTACACCAAGAGCTCGCACCTAAAGGCACACCAAAGGACACACACAGGTAAGATTAGTCATCAATAGCTTATTCTATTTCATTTTTTAAATAGTATTGACCACCTGTTTGATGCGTTCTCAAGCATACAGTCTTGAGCGGCAAATAAACTGGATTTGCACATTTGGGGAATTTTATATTCTTTATGTCTACTGAGCTAGGTGTGCTTGATTAAGTATATAAAAGGAAATATTGCTCACTTTTGCCCAGGGAAAGTCACTTAACCTAAAAACTGAAGTTTTGATTATTGGAGAGGTGGCAAGGCCCTCTGAGTCAGTTACAAGTAGTGAAAGCACTCAGAAAGACTTTACAGACGTAGACCGAAACATGTCAAGCACCACCAGTACAATATGCATAATGTATTAGCTACTAAGCTATCTCTCATCTATTCATACTCCATGGTCCTTTTACCTCAGGTTCTCCATAATCATACCTGGTGCAGATCTTAGCCATCTGCTGGAGCCAAATGTACCAATTAAAAAGCTCCTCTTCTCCGCCGGCTCCTCTTGTACATTCCCTAGTCCTCTACCTAGTGCTTAAGTTAAGCCGTAGCCCATTTGTACCTTAGGGCCTGGTTTCATGGATACAGATTACCCCTAGCCTAGAACTAAAGAAATCAAGGTCAAATCAAGGTCAATGAGCCCTAAATATTAGTGCCAGCACCCAAAAGTAGTACTTCAGTGCTCTCTGTGCACACTGCCTGTGCCAACAGTACACTCCAAGGTTGTCTCACTACTTCCTCAGCAAATTTCCGGAGGAGGAAATGACCATAATTCTTCCTCTCTTCGATCTCAATCCCGAACCACTCAGCCCGCTGTCAGGAAACTGTCCACAGAGTGACTAACTGGCCCACGATTGATAGATTGACCTGGATAAACTGTGGTTTCCCCAGTTATATATTTTTTGCAGCATCATAACCCTCTGTATATATATGCTTTTATAGGCTAAGGCTGTTTTACCGTCAAAATAACTGGGACCCGGAGGGACTGAAATATGTTAACGTTCCTTGTCGGAGACATTTGAAGCAACCGTACTCTGTCCACATCAGCAGTACAGGTACAGGTTATCTGGTCCAATTCCGCACAGCAATAGCTTGGGAAGGCATTTTACTGTTATGCTAATCTGATCATTGGAACACATAGCCAGAACAGCTGTTTTGGCCTCTGACATACGGCACCAACCGTGTCAGAGCTAAAAAGTTGAGGTAAGAATAGTAGGAGACATAGTGCCATGGGCCTTCACTCGTTCCATCCTTAACGATGACTTTAGAGATGTCATTACTCAAATCCCTTCTTTCTTCACTTGTTCTTTCCATAAATTACTGACAGAGAAGAGATTAAGATTTGAGCTGGAATTAAGCAGACTGTGTGGAAATTACACGGCCCTGCAGAGTTTTATGAATGGGGGTTTGAAGGCAGATAAGGAATTGTACAATTAGAATTTTCCGGGAGCAGAGAAGTAAAATGTCTCTCTCCTCCCTCCCTCTCCTCCATCTTTCTCTCTCGCACGCACACACACACACACATGCACACACACACACGCGTAAGCACACACACACACAAGGGCTGAACAACTAATCTAATTCAGGTCAACATCACAATATTGACATACGTAGTATTCTCACTGCAGATTTATTTTGAAAAGCCTGTTTTTAGCGTTTTATCCAGTTCTAGACCCTCTCCTTCTACTTTTATGGCTGCTTCACACAACAAGCCCCGCCCCTGACAATCAGGCAGCTCAGTTCTTTGTTGCTGTTAGACTTACTATACATACAGTGTCCCTCAAAGGAATTCACCCTAGGAATTCTCCACATATTATGGAGATAGAGATTAAATTAAAATAGATTTAATCAGCAGTCACAAAAAAGTCCACAACGTCAAAGCAAAAAATAAAATCTGCAAATTGTATATATAACAGAAAGATAACTGATTGCATAAGCACTCACTTCCTTTGCAATGACACACTTGAATGACCTGTGGACCCAAATTAGCATAGCCAGTTCAGTGGTAATTGGCCTGCGACGCATCAGCCGACGTCGAATCGCTATATTATTACATTAGATTTGAAACCTTTCTATTTAATCGTCAGGTCACTCAGTCGGATATGTTGATGGTCATGCTAGCATAGAGGTGCAAATGCACCCAGCAGCCCTGCCTCCACTGGTTTTGCTCTGTGTTTCCTTTTGTGAGGGGTACAGTGTCCCTTGCTCATTGTCTATGGGGATTGCCATTATTTATATTACGGTGATGTTACTGTTGTTAGTATCATATACACAATCATGATATGGAAAATGTAAATGTATGTAAATATTCAGACCCCATGCCATGACACTCTGAGATGCATCCTGTGTCCTTTGATCATCCTTGAGATGTCTCCAGAACTTGATTGGTGTCCACCTGTAGCAAATTCAATTGATAGGACATGATATAGGAGGCACACCCCTGTATGTATTAGATTGCACAGTTATATAAAGAAAAACCCAGCCATTAAGTCCAAGGAGCACTCCTTAGATCTCATAGAATTGTATCTGGACCAGGTTAAAATTGCTAAAGCATTGAAAGCTTCCAGGAACACTGTGTGCTCCAGCCGTGTGAAATGGAAGAAGATTTTAACCACCACAGTTCTTCCTACAGCTGGCTGACAAACTAAGTAACCGGGCAAGAAAGACCTTGGTCAGAGTGGTGACCAATAATCCAATGGCCACTCTAACTGAGCTTAACAGTTTCTGGGAGAACCTGCCGTCTCGACAGGACTCAATCAATCAGGTCGTTATGGTAGAGTGTCTCGACAGAAGCATATGACATGCCACCTGAAGGAGAGGATGAGGGAAACGATTATCTCCTGTGATTCGACCAAAATTATGCCTGAATAACTGGACAACTATTATACAAGAATGCCAAGCACCGTGTCTGGAAAGCAAGGTACCGCTCATCATCTGGTAAATACCATCCCCACAGTGAAGCATGGTGGTGTAGAGCTTCATGCCATGGGGAAGAGTCTCAGTTGCAGGAACTGACAGACTGGTTACAACTGAGGGTGGGACAAACATAGCAAAATACAGAGAGGTCCTTGAAACCATATCCAGAGCTCACAGAGCCATAGGCTGAGATTCATCTTTCAGCATGACAATGACTCAAAGCACACAGCTAACACACGGCTAACCCTGGAGTGCCTCAGGAAAAGTCTGTGAATGTCCTTGACTGGCCCAGTCAAGGCCTGGACTTGAATGCGATTCATAGATTTTAAGAATGCAGTTCACTGACACCCATCCAATCTAAGAAGACTTGTTGATGGCAGAGAAATACACAAAAAGACTTGTTGATGGTAGAGACATACCCGAGAAGACTTCTTGATGGTAGAGACATACCCGAGACGACCTAAAATGGTAAAGGCATAGCTAAAAAGACTTGAAGATGATAAAAATACACATGAAGACTTAAAGATGGTGGAGGCATACCCACGAACTCTTGAAGATGTGGTTTGTCATTATTGGGTATTATGTACTTTGAATGCAAAGAAAAAAACTTTAATTTAAACAATCCTAAATTAAGTCTAGAACACAAAATGTTTTGGACAAAGCAAAGGGGTCTGAATACTTTCAGGAGGGGATTCTGAAACCTTGCAAAAATGCAATGATTCCAACAGTTCTTCAAAGGATTTTTGATCTACAGTATGTTGCAAGTAAAATCACACAAGCAATACTTGGCCCAAAAAAGAAATACAACAATTTGTTTTGCAAAGCGTGAAGCCATAACGCACACACTCATGCCCATCCGTTTCCGCTGCTCATATACAGGATACCTGGGTTAAGAAGTGAAACAGTAAAACTGAAACAGCGAGTAGTGCTGGCCCGTAAAGTGCTTTCCCTAAGACTTGGAAATTACCTCAGAGACCACGATGCCCCGGTCCATCTCCAGCTAATGGAGGAAATGCAATTAACGACAACTCTGGCACCTGCAAGTCTGGATCATGTTTGTGTATGTGTGCTAAATTGCATGATTTTGTCCATATGTGCCTGTGTCTCCGTGTGTAGTTGAGCAACCAGAGCCTGTCAATGGTCAGTGAAGGAGTTTGCAGTTGAGGTGGTTATCTGCTGTGCTCTGGTCCGGGCCTGCATCAATGCTGGCCTCCACCCCTCCCAACCCATCCTCAGCACCGGGCATGTACAGCATTATAGAGGCGGTTGCTACGCAACTGCATCCTCTGCCAGCGTAAGTGGTAATTGGCTGGTGGCATGGCGGCGGCGTCTGCTCCCGATGCCAGATCCAGCCAGCTGCACTAGCTGCCTCCTCCTCGTGTTTCATCCCTCACCTCGTTGCTAGGCGACTGAGTCAGGCATCTGTGCCTCCCGGGACTATAATTGGCCGATGTGAGTGAGTGAGCCGGCCCTAAACCTGCCTCTTGTTTTTGGGGCTACGTAAAGAAGGGGAGAGGCAAGGATTGGAAAAGGGTCAATCTGGACCAGTTTTGGGGGATGGGTTGGATGTGAGAGCGCTTGGCAATCCAAAACACACCTTAAACCTCTGCTACTTGAGCTTGCCTAGGAAGATAAAAACAGTTATTGGATTTTCGAAGAAGCTGAGCAAAACTATCGTTCTCTACTGAAATGGCAAAGTAACACCAGAGGTTTCTGTGGGCAGGAAAAGGTGGATGGTCCTAAGAAATGAAACATTAAAAACACTGTCTTTTATACACATCATCACATTAGCCTGAGCCTACCTTTTTTCCTCTCTGCAGCTTGTTTGGCGAGATAGCAGGCGAGTCATTATAAAAGCACTGTAAACCACAAAATGCTTCCTTCCTCTCTTAATTGCATTCTGAAAGCTGATGAAGCAAGTTTAATGTGGATTTGATGGAGCTCTTAAAGAGAGATAAAACGTGCGACAGCTGCTGTACAAACCTTGCCTCATTAAACCACGCAAACATACTGGGCGTCTGTATGGTGTTGTGGACATATAGAAGAATCGCTCTGATTCTGGACATTAGCCCAATGTACTACACAAAGGTGCACTGTGGGGTTTTTGTACACCTTCAGCGGTTGTGACAGAGATGCCGATGAGCCAAATCGGGTGCCCCGTTTTCTGCGTACTACGTCATCCGATATTGAACTTTGCCACACTAATATTGCATAATATGAAACGACGTTCCAACAGTGTACAAAATGGAAGATCTAATCCATAACACCTTACATGCTAGTAGGCTAGTGGGCTTAGGACTTCAGCAGTGCCTCTTCTAGCACTGCCACCATTTTATGTGAACACAGTACGCATCTCCTCAGATGAACTGGGGAAAACCATGCATTGGACAATGAAGATATGTGAATCTGTTCAATTCTTACGGTCTGATTAATGAGGAGACTGTGATTACTCTGTCTCAGTTAGGCTGTATTTGATTTGCTGTCTGTGTTATTCAGTCTAGTTGGGATGATTGGTGGACGTGTGTGCGACATCTCCTCAGAGAGGGAGGCAGCTGGCAGCGTGTAAATATAAAGCAACTTCCTATCAAGCGATATCACTGGCCTAATTGTCACACACACACACGCACACACACGCACACACAGACACACACGCACAGACGTTTACACGCACTTCCCCTCCCACCAGTATGTCTGCAGCTCTACTCCTCTTCTCCTTTCCAATTCTGCCGGTTCAGCAGGATAAGGGACCCCTGGGAGCCCCTCAGCCACGCGCCGCGCGCGAACAGACACCTGACGCGACTCTCTCCAATACGCTTCGCCATCTAGTCAACTGAACAGAGAAAAAGCCCGTCTGAATCTCAATGAATTGGATTCCATGCAGTCGGACGGCTGCTCTGTAGAATGACATTCCCGTTCATTATGAACTCAAATGGCTCTCTCGGTTTACTGAGGTGGTATTAATAGACATCTGATACACCGACTAAATGGGCGAATGAACAACAGCATCATCTCAGGATTCCGGAGGGAGATACTGGTGTGGAGTTGCTTAGTGTAACCATGTGTGTGATTGGTGGACTAGTGCTAGAAACAGGTGTGCGTTTGTTTCCGTCCCCAGGGGAGAAGCCCTACAAGTGCTCATGGGAGGGCTGTGAGTGGAGATTTGCCAGGAGCGACGAGCTGACGAGACACTACCGGAAACACACGGGCGCAAAGCCCTTCAAGTGTAATCACTGTGACAGGTACGTCAAAACAACTCTCAGACACACACACACACACACACACACACACACACATACAACCAAAAGCCTGTTAAGTGTATCCACTATGAAGGTGAGGGATGCCTGACGTACGCTCACCATTTGGCAAGGCTCTTATACAGTACATTTAAAGTTGTTTAAACCGACGCGGTAGACAACGGTAAAGACCGTGCACTCACATAGATAAGAGATCATAGAGATTGGAAAATGTGCCTGACATGCTGGGAAGACTGAAGGCCTAAAAATAGAGGCATGGAAAAGCCCAGAAAGAGACTCAAGAAGGCCTTTAAATATCTATTTTGAAATAAACTCAGACATCCGGTGAATGGTCCCATCCAGACTCTTCTCTGTCTCCCCACTAATCTCATCTGTTCCAAGCCCTAAGGGAATGCCTAGATTACCATGATAATGTGCAAAGGGCACCGGGATACCAGTGTCACGTCGTCGCGTCTCAGCTGGACAGTAAATACAGTATGTTGACGTGCACCCCACACCCCCGACCCTAAACCAGACCCCCAGGGGACAAATAGCTAATCCTGGGCCATCTTGTCAGGGCTCCCTGTGGGCAGAGGCAGGAAACCAGGGATTGGGGTGGTTTGGCAACAACAGACCTGCGGTGTGCCAGCTGGTGTTGTGCCCCCTGGTCGTGACACCCGCCACCATCTGGTCAGCCCCTCGTCCCACCCCGCCCCTCAGACCTGTGCCCACACACAAACCCAGGGCTAGCCGCACACACAGACACCTTCCGCCCACACCACAGGTACGACAGTGGGGCAGTTGACTGGTGGCTCATCTCAGTGTCTGTCACCTCATCTCCCTCTCCCGTGAGTCTCCAGCCCCAGAAAGAACAGAGGGAGAGAGACACTGATCCATCCAGACATATGAGACAGACAGGGACCTGTGTGGGGAAGTTTTCAATTCCGGCCTGTCTCACTGGTGATGCATGTGGGCTAGAGGGATCTTGTCACGTGTGGTTGCACTCTAGATGTGCACCCCATATAAATATAATTGCAATGCATTCCAATTCGGTGGCGCACACGGGCAAGTTGCGCTAGTATCACAGCTAGAGGATACAAAGAGCACTTCCAGTCGCACATTATCGGTGTACGTGACGCGACACATCAATATAAAATCATGATTAAGATGAACAGATCATTCAAATAATATTACGTTTCGACACTCATATTGGGTACGATGTCAATTCACGTTTTACTTGATTTGCTTTGCTCCTCGACCAAACTGCGGGTGCAATTTCTCGTGAGTAGACTGAGTTATACTAATTAAATTCAAATTTTCGAGCAAATGTTGTTTGTCTGTTGTTTTTCCACCAGTGATTTAACAAATCCATCTGCGGCGCTCATTTCTATTCATAATGCAGCTGCAGTCATTACTAGCCTTGTTGAAAGTGTTGATTAAAATGTTCATTATGAATTAGTCATACGTGTTTATTTGCATGTGCACTGGAATTGCCTCGATGCACTAGCAGCTAACAGCAGCACTTACATTATTGACACAACAAATAGTTTCGCATGCCGTGGCAGCAACTTAACGTCAGTCCTTGCTTTCCCGCAGATGTTTCTCGCGATCGGATCACTTGGCGCTACACATGAAGAGGCACGTGTGACGAGGCGGAGGGAGAGGACAGGGAGAAGGGTAGGACGGAAGGAGAGAGTAAAGACGAGTGGTCGGAATGGAGGCGGACACTGTGGCTGGGTTCATACGGATACCGAGAGAGTGCAGTCAAAAGCTTGGTCGCATCTGATCCTTGGCTGGACCAGTCCTGGGAGACACAGGAGAGAATGAAGTGTCCAGGAACTGTGACTTCTATGTACAGACAAACCAACTGACAGTGGTCAATGGTGTTACAGAGCGACTGAGCACTGCCCAAGCCGATTCCTAGAGATCTGATACCGCCGCTATTCTGCCTCGAGACGATGACACAATAATCAAGTGACGGTCACTAGGAAAAGATGTGTTGTCTCATTGTCTGTTGCTCTCTCTAAGTCATCTTAGCATGTGGACGGTTGGAAAACACCACATGACGAGGCTGATGCGCGAAGCCAACCACGGCCAAATTTGATGAAAATGAACTTTGATATTCAGATTCCTGTATATTGCTCTTATTCTCCTGAAGCACTCCTCACAATCTCTACTCTAAGTCCTCCACAGTTGCGCAGCGACACTTTTGAAACGTTGTAAGGAAAAAAAAGATTCAGTCTTGAACTGGAAAGTCTTGAAATTCACCAAACGTTGGCTTTGACTGCCATATGCACAAGCGTCTAAGGACAAGTAGCAAAACTGCTACTGAAGCACAGATGGCAAAGGACATCCTAATTGATGTGTACAGGTTACATGTATTTAATTTATTTCTACAATCCTTTCCCTTCCCCTCTGATTTGGTAAGAACAATTAATTTCAGAGCACGCAGATCATGAAAAACCAAGCCTGTGAAAGCTTCAACACTGTTGAATGATACATTTGTCTATGGGAGTGCAGTAGGGCCTTATCTAGTAGGGAGTTGGCCCTCACAGACTTGATGTGGGATTAGCTCTGGGTCCATTCTCTGACATAGACTCAGGCCAAACCCTCTATTGGACTACAAAGGGCAACTCTACCAGTCAAGAAACAAACCTTGAGCCATGGAGAGACAAAGTATACAGACAGAAATATTGTCTTACAGCCCGTCACATATCGAATTCTGCCCATGTCTCCAGCTCATTTTAATAGGCTGAGATGTTTCTCGGTAAGTTGAGATGTGGGAATTGTGGGAAATGTATTTTGTTGAGGGGTGTTTCTTCTTCTTACAGTACACTTACAATCAAGGCGTTTGGGGATGGGAGGCTCTTTCTAGAGTAATTGTGAATGTAATGTTGTCTGTCTGTGCATGGCTTTGGAACCCAGAAAGGATATGGTCGGTGCGATTGTTGTGCAGTGGAGCCATACTGTGTTGGTGGTACTGGTAAGCAAAAGCCAGGCAGAGTGTTTCATTCAGAGCACCGTGTCTGTCTTCTCTTCACCTTTGTCATAACCATCTTTATTCCTTACCCTCTGTCTAGCAACTGATTGTCCATCTAATTGATGCATAAACACACATCACTTGGCAAAAAGACAGAAGAACATTAGCTCTGGGTTGAAATTTTTTGCCAGTTCTTGCCATCTATACCTTTTCTTGGTTAGCTGTTAGCATTTTTCAGTGCAAGCCTTCCCACAGCTGCCCACTGACTTCCCTGACAATGGCCAATGGGATTGTGAAGGCTCGTTGACAGCAGGGCCATCGAGGTAATGAGGGACGAATTCTGCTCCCTCAGTGGCGCTGTTCAACGGAGGTCAGCCTTCTAATGGGGAATTCACCACTGCACTCTCTCTCTCTGGTCTTACTGCTAAGAGGTCACACTGCCCTACTGACAAAGTCCCATTCCCAGTTCTGGGCACCCACTTTCCTGCCACTTGTAATTTCTAATTAATTAAAAACTCCAGGGTCAGGTTCTGTAGAAAGGAATCAAATCAGATTGACACAAGCTACCATCTATGACTGGGCGATATATTAAACAATAAGTCAAGATGAGATGTGGTATGTGGCCAATATCTTGCTGTTAAAGGCTGTTCTTAGGCATGACATGACACAGAGTCCCTATAAACAGCCCTCAGCCATGGTATGCTGGCCATACAGCACACCTAGGGTGTAAATTGTTATTAAAAACCAGGTACAACAGTAAACCTTATTTTATCCATTCCTTGGTATAAGGTTGATATAACATGTCTTTCAGCCTAATACATTTCAGGGTTCAATCCACCAGGTGTATTTTGTCTGTAAGAGGTACCCATAATGACATGTTGACACAATGTTGAATAAATAAAACATTCACCAATTGTCCATGTTTGATTACTAGACATCAAAATGAAAGGGAGTATTTAAAACATTACACATGCTTGGGGTCTCTCATCAAACATTCAGAAAACAAAGCCCAATATAGCGTCAAAATAAACGGATAAATCATTTCTAGTGGTTTTATATTTTATATGAATCGCCCTTCTACCACAAGAACGTACCTCTGATGATTTTTATGCTACCGTGTGAACACAACACAGACCTCTTCAACCATCTAGCTTACTGCACAGATTAAGTGCAGGAATGTGGGCAGTGATTGCATATGTGGTCTCAATGATTTGTATCAACTACTATGAAGAGACCAAAAGAGGAGGTTTTTATGTTATGTGTATGTCAAGCCTTCACCACATTGACTCTCCCCCACTGTTTACTGTCTCTATCCATGTGTCTGACTGGTTCCAATAAACCAGCATGAAGACCAAAACACGCACAGACAATGGAGGTTGATCAATTCAAAAGGTTCCATAGTAGTTTAACCAATGACTATTGTATCATCCGGTTGGCAGCTTGCTGTGTTTAGATTTCTCTGTATTCCAGAATGAAAACATAAAGACTAGCCTAACTTGTCTTGTGCAGGTTTTACTGTGGACAGTGATATTTCTGTGCAAATGCTTGCTTCTCACTGAGACATTGATTGTGGCATAATTGTTTTACATTATCTAAAATTCAACAAGTTTCACAATGCGCCTGAACGGAGTGCCCTTTGGTCGGCTTACCCGAGTCGAGATAAAACAATGAACAAGCCTATTGTATCTCATCTCTTCAGTCAGTACAAATCGGCTACAGCTTTACAATTTGTTATAACGTTTTGAAGTGGGAGCCACACAGGCCTTCTGATTGTTGCGGGTAGCAAGACACTGCATCTTGATATATGACCTGTATAACTTGTATCTTCTGTGCCTGACTGTTTCTTTTGACTGGGTGTGTCGGACTTCGCGTTTTACCAAACGTCGCCATTTTCTCCCTCCCTCTGCCTGTTAATACGTTTTCCCCCATATCTGTTAATGTCTGTCAACTTGTCCCGTAAAGACCACCACGTGAACTTCGGATGTTACATAACAAACCGCCTGACATATGGTGATGCACTCTGTCAGGTGTCGACATATCAGTTTCCTGTTTGTTTTCAGAGACACATCTTGATGAAGGACCTGTCATTTAGTAACCTTGACCGAGAAATGCTAAGACAAACTGGCAATCACTCTTCACGTTCACTTTAGTCCTTTTAATTGTCTTGGTGCATCACAACTTGGTTTGGTTATATGACTAATGTTTTCACTGAATTGTGTTGGGAGTAGATGAACATGTATTGTACGTCCAGCTTAGCGATTCACCACATAGTGCCACCTGGTCTGAATCTCATGTCCAAATCAGTTGCCCTTTCTCTATCAGCGTCCCGTCTCCCATGCTCCTTACTGCATTCCCCTTTCCACTCTCTTCCCCCAGATCATCATATCTCCTCTGTTCTCTTATTCCGCTTCTTTGCTGTACAAAGTGGTTTCAAAGTTATTATTTGTATGATGTTAGTACGACAATGTTCTTTATTATGGAAAAAAGAAAGATTTATTTTTGTTACAGGTTTGTTTCCTAATTCTTTTTTAAATTGGTATTGTAATATCTCTATGCAAGAACTGTTCAGTGAATCCTTTTTATTTAAGAATGTAATATGTGTAATAAATGGTAGAATCAGAAAGGCCTGTGGGTCTGTTTTTTCTCTTGGCTTGTACCTGTCAATACATTGGGGGTTTCTTTTTTCATAGAAGGACGTTTACAGCTACATCTCTGTTTCCTTAGCCTAGACATTCCCTCCTACATATTCCCCTTTTTATTGCACCCTTCTTAAAGCAGACAAATTAATCATAATAATGATTGTATAACGTTGCGTATTGCTTTGACATCGACTACTGTACACCATGTGCTCAATACATACATGCTCACTCACACAACAGCGCTAGTTACGGTACTTGATGTGTTCCACACTGTACACCTGATGATACAAACTGGTGCTTTATTACAAACATGAAGGGCTCCTTAATATTTGGTCCCTTTATATACTCCCCCCTTTTCTTTCTCAGATAAATTGTGAACAGATGTGATTGATTACTCATAAAACCCAGACCATGATTTGTGGAATTTTTATGGAATTTAATCCATGGAAGGGATTAGGAATAATTGATTAAATATATTTAACATTTGTATCTACAAGTACAATATTGTGAAATAATTAATCAAATTTGGAATATTTATGACATGTTGACCTCCTTGAAGAATAATAATGTTTTATCAGTAACGGCTACATTGCAAAAAAAATGCTCTCAAATGTAAGTAATAGGGTTTAGATTTCTATAAAATAAATTGGTCAATCAACAATCAATTTGGAAATACATGCACAGCTTTTATTAGTTAATTTAATTTCACAATCCATGTGAAGACATTACAATCATTTTCTTGTTCAGGGGACAGAAACCGTTTTTCCTGGTCTGAACTCGACCACCCGATCCGAACACTAAAGCCAATGGTGTATTAATTGTAACTATTATCAACCAAGGTGATGACTTATCTGCCATTTCTTCAGCCTTTTGACCGTGACTAACTGATAAAAGGGTAATCAAATAACTAAATGGTTAATTAGGGAGCAATTAACATGCTGGTAAATGGGCCTATGCAGTGTATTAATTCTGCTTATGTCTGGCAGGGAGCTACTCCCATAAGGTTTTCTCATTTAATGTCCCTAATTGAAATGGGCACCGTCATCAAGCAGTCTCCGTGTATCTGTCGAGCTTAATGTGCCTCTATGTGTAATTACAGACAATCACACACAACCCCACATACCTACCGCCTACTGCCCTACACTAGATCAATCTATCAGACAGATTATGAAATTAGAAATGAGAGAACTGTTTTTGCTCACAATCCCTCATATCCCATGAGTTGTTTTTAATATAGACGGATGCCTCTGTCATGTCATGCAATTCCTAAAGATGAAATGAAAACGATAATGATGATCGCCTATGTATCAAATAACTTGATTTGGAGGATATTACAAGAAATCACAAAACTCAAAAGATACGTGACAAAATACAGTGTGTTCCAGTTGAGAACACATCCAGTGTTAAGTTGTCTACCGACAAACATATTGCCTTCCTGCCAATTGAAATGAAACGGTCATATCCTCAATGACAAAGACAGAAGCTTCACAGAAGTGCTTTTCATCTACCAGTTTTTCCCTGTGTTCCTTCTGCAGTTTGGAATGGTGTCTGACAGCTTGGGGAAACAAACTAATATATCCAGGCATGGTGACAAAAAAGCTAATTTCATTGCTTAACATTATCTGAGACAATAAGTCTAAAGTCAAAACTGAGTTTGGACAACAGGCAAAGCTCAACTAAACGGACTAACACCAAACCAGGGATATTATTTAGATGTGGAAATATGATGAACATTGTCTCATGTATGTAATGAGTGTGATTGATTGATGATTCAAAAATATTTATTTCACATGGACCTTGTGCATGTTTAATCTTATGTATCCCTCTCTACCTGCGAGGCAGTATGAATTATGACAGGTGGAAACGATAGCTTGCTACTTGAGGAAAGAGAGTAGAGTGTTTACTGAAAGAGAACTGGGTTGGACTCAAGTCCAAGCTGAACCCATGCTGGACCAGATGGGACTGCTTGTATTGGAAATATTGACATTGATCCAAAACAGGCTTCCTAATTTTCAGTCAGTGAGGGAAGACAGCTTAACATTATTGTGCCAAATGTCCCTCTATCCCTACATAGTGAACTACTTTGGTCCCTTATCATCCCTTAGTAGAGATCACAGTGCCATTTGGATGCAGTGTAACTGTGGTATATTCGTAATAATCCGAATGAACACCGAAGATTGGTATGGACAAGCTTCAGTACATGTAAAGAAGCCACTAGAACTCTACAAAGACATCCCCAGTAATTCACTTGAACAGCTGACACAAACCCTACTGGCTGTGTAACAAAAAAAATCATTCAGAGATGCCAGGTGTCTCGTGGGCTGCTGGCAGCGCCATCAGTTTAGGAGACATTATTGTCACATCTGGCAGTGTTTACCAACCTACCATGTGGGAAGTGGAGTCGAGACTTCCCCTCCGTGTAGCTCTTTCAATGTTATAGCTTCATTACGTTCTGCCACTGGTTTGCAGTTGATTTGCTGATGAAGATGAGCAGGGAGCTGGAGTACTGTAAGAAAAGTAATTAAATTATTGAAAAGGATTATCTGCATAAATTAGCCTACTAAGAAATTTGTTTTGTTAAATTAACGCAACAAACATACACATGAACAAAGTTCTTGGCAGTTGCACTGTATTGAGATTGTCCTGAGTATCCTATTCAGCGTTAGCTCTAGTGGACAAGTGGATATTTCCTTTCCATGAAACCTGGATAGAAGGTTGGTTAGACACCCTCTTCGCCTCACAGCTTTGTATTTTATCACAGACTCCAATAGATTACTTTGTGGCCCGCTCAGGGCACCTGGAGCACTCTAGATACTTCAAATTATTGGGTATATGTCAGCACGGCATCTGTAATTAAAGCCTAATCATCCCGGTGAATTCAGAGCATGATCCTCATCAACGTTTCATTAGTATCCACCTGGCTCGCCGACAGCTCCTCGCCAGCCTTCCCAGTTCTGCTCCTTTAATACAGAGTACCAGGGCTTTGCTACGTTCAAACTTGGACCATCCGACCTCGTAGAAGCCCAGTGGTGTGTTTAAGGAACACAAAAGGACTAGTTTGTAAAGAATTTGTACAAAAAAGACACACACACATACACACACAAGAAATATTTGATCCTAAGGAGAAAAGCTGAATTTGTTAGGGAAAGAATCAAAGGGAACACCTGGAACATGAGAGAGTACTGTGTTTGTGATATGAGGGGACACCTGGCACGGCGCTACATGGGGTTGACAGACAGCACATACAGCGTTGCCACCTGGCTGTGTTGTAGGGGAGCCGGTGGATAAAGACAAGCCAGTACTGCTGCTCTGTGGGGCCGCCTGCCAATACATTATGTAGGACCCTGTCTCCATCTCACCACTTCTCTCGCTTACTCTTTCTCTCTCTCTATGCAGTAAAAATAGATCAGCAGACGGTCTCTGAGCTTTCACCTCTTTTTCCTCACGCGTTATCTCCCCCAGCTCTGTCTTGACTCTTTCCCAGGTGTAGCTAGCAGGATGTGGCTCTTACCTGAAGAGAGAACTATGGACCTTATTTTCTGCATTATGGCAATGTTTTTAAACTAGCCATACACTACAAATGTGGAAACTGTAACAACAATCAATGGATTTGTCATTTCTAACGCCATCCAACCCCCCTTGCAAATTCATTTTTTATTTTTACTACAAACATTTGGTGTCTAGTAGGCTCCCCATGAAATGACTGTGCCGTGCTAAAAAGGCTAATACTAAATCAACATTGATAAAAATTTTGGGCATTCAGAAAACCCAGTATAGTGTTATTGAGTGTTGTCGTGAATGCTAGAATGAGTTCACACACACACACACACACACACTCTCTCTCCTGGGAGTTTCACCGTGGTGGCTCGTCTGAGAGAGACACTCCAGTATTCCACTGCCAGCTCAAGGTCAATCCCTGTTTGCAGAATGATGGTGCATGGTGTATGTGTAGGCTATAATGATCAATCTACGTTTTTATTTTATTTTTAAAGCTACTGACCCTCCCCATAAAGATCATTGTCATAAATCGGTTTGAAGTGTTATTTTCCCTCAGGATTTGCACCAGCTGCCAATGCTCAGAGTCAATATAGTGTATTTTAAAACATGGTTCATTCTCTAAATTTGATCTGGACAAAATGTCTGTTTATGACTTGTGGAATAAGAGGGATTTTACAAAGACAAAGCACAATAAATGGGCATATTGGGCACTGTAAACAGAACTGAAACTCAATAACATTAGTACAGCAATACCCATGCACTTCCCATGATCAGTTCATCCTTTGTTTGAACACTGTACAAAACTATGTATCCTTCCACCCACGATTAACATAGATAAGATAGCGGAGGTAATCAAAGGAAGGAAGGAAGAAAAAAGGAAATACTTGTATTTTTTAAGTACTGTATCAGTTTTACATTGCAGATTTGTAGTTTGAGTGTCTTAAGAGCTACACAGGCTCTAGGACAGTGTTTTGCTGCCCCCAGCTGGATTGAAAAACTGGTTTGACATTCTTTGGAATCAGTTGATAGAGCAGTTCTTATGCAATAATTGGTTATTATTTTGTAGGTAATTTCCAACTGCCTTATCTATGGCCCTCATGAATCCTCCTGAATGTATTTGGTCGGTAAGCGTTTCTGCAACATGTTAGCTTGATCTCTTAATTAGCCAACACTGACAGTCATGAATAAGTTATTAGAGGCCTAAAGTGGGCAAAAAACACTTTTAGTATTGGCAGCACCATTGAGGGCTTCAGTCATTTTTAAAGTTGTCAGCTTGGTGGAACTGTCCAAACGTGTCATCTTTAGGTATTAACTAATCATGAAGAAACATCTAAATGGACATAGATCAATGACGCTGTCAATTCTGTATACAAGCCCTGGATTGCTGATGCGATGTATTGCTATTGAGGTTTAGAGGTAACAGTCTGACAAGAGTCGGCCGCCGTAGGAATTAATGAAATTCTACAGTATTTTTTAAATAATTCTTCTTTAACCATTGTTTTGTTGTTGTAGTTCGTAGATTAACATTAGTAATCTGTATATAAAATATTTTTATATTTATTTTATAACATATATTTAAGTACACACTGGCTTTCTTCCTCTTGGGACTAACTGCTCAGAACAATTACTGAATATTAAATTTTTATTAAAAACAAATACATTTCCTAAAACTGGTGATTGAAATGTAGTAGAATAATTCTCTACTCAACACACACATAAGCGAGCGCAGTTTGCACATGCGCTCTGTGATTCAGTCATACGTTTCGTACACTTCCGCAAATATTCGTTTTTACTAGTCGGCACCCTTCGTTTGAATTTCGGCAATTGTCGTACAGAATCGAGCCCTGTCGATAGAGATGATTTTAGTCCTCTCTCTCGTTCTCGGTGTTGTTGTTCGTTCTCGGTGACGCGACGGAGGTGTAGCCTGACGCGGTCTCTTACGTGTCGGTCTGAATAAAAGTGGAGCTCCGAGGACCCGGGAGTGACGAAGCGAGTCTGTGTCGGGTAAGAGGATAAGCATCCGTTACGTGGGAAGGAGATAGAAGAAAACTCTGAGAGGTGTTTTGGAGAAATCGGTCCAAATCTAACAAAGAGATCATGGCGGCGGTTGTGCAGAGGCACACGATGAGTCCGTCTGCAAAGCTAGTCAGTCAGCTATGTGAGAATGGTACAGAAAAAATGGGAGTGGGGCTTGAGTCCTCAACAAGTAAAGCTTGCACCCATACCAACAAGTAAACGTTATAATTATAGTATCAGCATGTTAGCAATACGATTTATCTGGATAATCAATGTAACCATAGCCATCTAGTAATCACTGAGAGCCGTTTAAGTGCGATTTGCCCACTACACAGTTCGCTATCGGTAGTTGAATGTTTGCATTGGCAGCCAACAACAGTCAGCCTTGCAGACATTTCTCTTCCAAAGAAGCTAACGTGCCAGTACTCTAGCTAGCCAGCGATTTAGCTAGTCAACTTTGATTACAACCTAATTCGAATGCCATCGCAAAGTTGGCCAAATTAAAAGCAATACACTGAAATGGTGAAGGCTTATTTTGCTGCATTATATGAGACACCACCTTTATTTAACGTTCACGTTATTTAGCTAGGTTTATATTGCTAGCTAGCTTTCCTAACTAGCTGTGTTGTTTTAAGTCAAATTTACTTCACAACCTAGCTATATTTTTTAGTATGGTTGAAAAACGTTCGTACAATAATACCTGTTAATAATATGTTTGTAAAATAGTCATTTAAGACTTGCCAACGTTGCCTAGCTAACGTTACGTACACAAGCTAACCTACCTGGAAAAAGGCGGCAATACATTGACTGTTAGCTAGTATTGACGTGTAGCTACTGTAGGTTATACAGTACATTGAAATAGCTACATTTCTTTAAACTACAGTACGTTTTTGTTACCATATAGCAAAATATGTATCTCTTGCTGTAACTCATTAGCTAGTTAGAGGACGTTAGGTTAATCTAAACACTGAAGAACCCTGTTATGCACGAGGCAAGGCATTCGACGTAGGAGTCAAATCAGCGGCTTTGCGCGTGCCCCTGTTTGAAATTATTTGTTGCTACTAAATCAAGCGAAACAATAGAAACCGATATTTTCATACTATTGTGAAATGACAACATTCTTCCTAAATAAGTTTTACTTTTATAGTAAGTTAGGGGAGTGGCCGACATGTATTTTCGGTGCTTAATGATGTAAGTACTGGACCACTAGAGGGGGTGAAAACTTTATGTGTGGACTTGCGGTTTGGCCTGAAATACATTAATGTTCGAATCGCTACAAATATATATATTTTTTAACAAATTGAGCGATATAACAACGCTGCGCGTCTGGCTACAGACACCCGATCAATCACCTAAACAAATAACAAACTGGTTTCACCGGGGTGGAACTGCCAAGACCCGAAACATACCGTGCATAAAACCACACCAATACCAATATCCAGCATGTACGTTTTTGATGTAAAAATTGACATTTACAGGCTCTCCAGAGTTCCCCACCCTCCTATCCAGCCAACTAAATGACAATGGAAGCAGGTGCAGATACACAGCAGGGTGGTGACACGGCTGTTTCTGAGTCTGAGGCCCAGCAGATCGCCACCCTTGCCCAGGTACGCTCATCGTTGCCAGAAACTCAAAATTAAACTTTATCCCCACATTAAAATGCAGTCTAGGAGGGCCTGCTTTTATGTCCATCTGTGTGTATTGCAGGTTGGGTGCCATAATATGGCAAAAATCAATGGCAGATTTTTCTACAAAATACTGCGACTGATGTGTGCGAGGAAGATCAAAATACTTGGCTGAACTGTCGGAATAAGATAATTACAATTACTTATTGAAAAGCAAAGTGGCAGTCAGTTTTGACCTTTTTCAATACTTTTTTTAAAGATTATTGGCTGACAATATTTGACCTAACAGAACAGCGCAGGAGTACCAGCGCTGTAAAAGTGACAGGCCGGGCTTGGTGTGTGGAACACAGCCACAAGAAGAGTGAACTATATACCCAACATTACATGTCGTAGAAATTTAACAGAATATTTCTTGGTCTTTCTATATGAATTTTCCTTTGAGGTTCTTCCTGTCTGTGCTATGTTAAGCAAGGCATACCATTGTAAAATGTTCAGATACATTTATAGCTGTTATATAGAACAACTCAAACATTCTCTGACAAATGGAATGCATTACTTTTGTTCTGTTAATGCTATTTCTATATGTAACTCTTCATATTTGCTTGTTGAATGGGCTGTGGTCTCTTGTTCCTTCTGGCAGTCTTCAGTTTTGGTGTCATCTAGCTATCTTAACGTGGAATGAACAGTATGTCATTTGTTTTGGGTAATGAATGACTGAAGTCTACATTTATTAAATCAGTTCCAGAATATAGATCCATCTAGATGCAAGGAGAACCGAAGTGTTTTGAATTCAGTATATTGCAGCTTTTAAGTTTGTAGATGTCTTGATGTGGTGAGTCTGGTTTGGTTAATGTCATTGGGACAGATGGCCAATGCTTAGGGTGACGGCAAAGGACAAACTGTTCAAGTGGCAAAATATTTCGGGCACAAATGACCTGTACTGGTCTGCCTGCACTCCGCCGACCGAAGGAGGGGTTTGGAACCGGGGGGACCAGGGTGGAAGAGGTCCGTGGTAATCTTGCCTGAACACTTGCCCTGGGGTCATGTGGAACCTCAATGAGGTGGTACTTGATGGCCCATTCTCTGGAGCATGAGGTTCTGATTGTTGTGATGTTGAACTCCCTCCTGCGTCTGTGGGAGATGACAGTCCCTAGGAATTTGACTGACTCAGCCAACTAACCGTGAATGGGTTCAGGGCCTCCTAGGATTTGTAAGTGTTTAGTTTACAAATAGTGTAAGTTCTAGTTTAGTTTTTTGAGCACCAGGCCACCTACCAATCAAACTCTCTATGGTACATGGTTGCATCGCTATCAGTAACGAGACCAACCAGAGGGGGGTCGTCTGCAAATGAAAATTGCTCGACAGATGTATTGTAGGAGGTACAATCTCTGGGGAAGAGTGGGTAAGGATAGGGCGAGCACACATCCTTCAGGCACTGTAGTGTTTGAACAATGAGTTGTCCAAAATATGAAACCCATCTTTATGCGTTGTGTCTTATTGGTCAGGAAGTAGGTAATCTGCAAATAGATACCAGCTGGGAGGTTGGCTTGTTGTAGCTCTGGGATTACACCCCTGAAGCCCACAAACATTATCCATGATTACGCTTTCGGGTTTCTGAGGTGTTGGGACAACATAGTGGAGGCCCGAGTTGACGGCGTACCGTGCCGAAGGCCCGTCGACCTTCTGGGCAAATGGCAGCGGGTCGGGGGAGGGGTCAGTGAGCTGACAGGTTTTTCACGGGCGTGGTCTCTGACGACATATCTTGGCGGCAGGTATCCATGGCCGCGTCCCAGGTCTCCCCGAGCGGACCCACGGTCACCCTGGTGCAGCTGCCCAACGGTCAGACGGTGCAGGTGCACGGGGTCATCCAGGCCGCCCAGCCCTCTGTTATCCAGTCGCCCCAGGTGCAGACTGTTCAGGTGAGCGATGCCCACCACCACACTAGGGGTAGTTCATGAGAACACAATGACTCCAATGGGCAGCGACATGTCAAGGCCTCGGCGGAAAAACGGCAGCAACCTGTGAAGTCACCTTTCTTAGGACACCTCCACGCACCGCTATTCCGAACGTACGCCCCCACGACAGAACAATTTCATCTTTTTCTCAGGCGAATACGCAGTGCCGCTTGGCTCTCCTTAACATTATAAGCTGCCGTGACTCGTCTCACTCTGCAAACACTTTTTATAAGTCTGACAGGATGAGGTAGGATTTCAAGCTAAAGCAGTAGCCAATCTTAGGTGGTCACACAGATTTGTACAGTTTCACTTGCTGTTTTTTCAGGGGCACATGATGAGTGTATAAGTTAGGATTTATAGGACACCAAAAACCTAGTATTCATTTTCCACATATTTTTTGTTGCAAAGCTGGATTATGAATCCCAATTGTTGAAATGCTGAGCTGTGGCAGCAATAAAATAAGAGTGGAGCGTTGAAAGAGCCAAAACTGCGAAATAATAAAATAAAAAAAAACGGATATCTCAATGTTTCTATAGTATTTACAATTTGTTTACAATGTCTGGTGAATCAAACTAGATTTCTTTCAACATTTAGACTAGGATGATAAGCTGGAAAGAACGTTGATCATCATCACACAAAAATGTAACCCTCAATATTTATCTTAAGTTGTATATAAAGAAACAAAAGGCCAAACTCTCATGGCTGCATCAAAAACAATTCACCAGAAGTGACTGTCTGACAGCTGCTATACAAAGAAAAGTATAAAGGCTCCAGGACCTCTCCGTGGACAGACAGTGCCCCCGCTGCTTGCACAGAATCATGTAGGAAACACTCGGTCACATACAATGTCTCTTTATGATAGACAAACTCTCCCGTGTGATAGATTTCAACGGTTGCGGAAGACTCCCAGGATTCCCAGGAGTCACTGGAGAGTTTCACAGACTCCCAAAAGAGGAGGGAGATACTGTCCAGACGTCCTTCCTACAGGTAACAGTCCTCTACGTGAATTCATCACAAACTCGATCCTCCCAAACACAGCCATTGATTAGAATTTGTGTATATTCTTTGGCCATTGCAGGAAGATCCTGAACGACCTGTCATCGGACGTTTCGGCGGTTCCGCGAATCGAGGAGGAGAAATCAGAAGACGACTCAACCCCTGCCATCACCACGGTCACCATGCCCACGTCATGCCCAATCTACCAGACAAGCAGCGGCCAGTACAGTACGTTAACCCTACCTACTTCCCATTTTCAACCATGCTAGAACCAGACAGACCGCTAAAAGTTTCCCTAAAGTTTTTCCTGGTGAATATGAAGCAGGGCAAATGGCAGGGTAATGTCCTAATCCTGTCAGTCATGATCCCTAACTCTACCTCCTCCCACTATAGTTGCCATTACTCAGGGCGGAGCCATCCAGCTGGCCAATAATGGCACAGATGGCATGCAGGGGCTTCAGACGCTAACCATGACCAACGCAGCGGGCGGCCAGCAGGGGGCAACCATCCTGCAGTACGCCCAGACGTCGGACGGGCAACAGATCCTGGTACCTAGCAACCAGGTGGTAATGCAAGGTGAGGACTCTAAAGCCAGGCGACGACAACGTGGTCTTCAACTTGTTCGTTCATAAACGCATGAGCTGCTGTATGATACAATCATTCATTTAGTGATATGAGCAATAATATGTGATGCTAAAAGATGGGGGGGGGGGGGGGGGTGCTAGATATGTCATTATGTGTGTACTCTTTTAGTAGAATGCCTCTTAACAATACCTTCTGTTTCCCAGCTGCCTCTGGAGAAGTGCAGGCCTACCAGATCCGTACGGCCAACACCAGCTCCATCACCCCTGGCATGGTCATGGCGTCTTCTCCCGCCATGTCCGGCCAGGAAGGCCCAGAAGTAGTGGTAACCCGCAAGAGGGAGGTCAGGCTCATGAAGAACAGGTATGTACACTAAAGACCATGTGACGCCTTCCCGGTTCAGATGAAAGCTAGCTCTGTTAGCTGGAATTACACCGTTGGAATTACAGTGCATTTACTGTATTGTTTATATAGAACTCATATAAACTAACAGATGAAGGTGACGTGTGAACACTTGATTGTGTGAAGATGCGCTCAGCTGGGGTAGACTCACGGTACTGACTGTCCATGTGTTTCAGGGAGGCGGCCCGGGAATGCCGCAGAAAGAAAAAGGAGTATGTCAAGTGTCTGGAGAACCGTGTGGCTGTATTGGAGAATCAAAACAAAACCCTCATCGAGGAACTGAAGGCACTTAAAGACTTGTACTGCCACAAATCAGAATAGTGCCCCCCCCCCCCCCAGAGGTGCGTCTGTGTCCCCCATGTACAGAGACTCAACACAGAGCCATGCATCTGGGCAACACCCCTCCCCTTTTCTACATTATTGTTCTTTTTAAAAACCGCTACCAGTCTAGAAGACAGGAACAGAAGAGGAAAAAACCCCGGGCACCTAAAACTAAAAAAGTCCCACTTTGGCATGATGACCTGAGCGTTACCCTATATCCTCTAAAAAGATTAAATCAGGACTACCTGACAATATGACTGTCCCCTAAAAGGACTGCCCACTCTCACTTCAATGAAGCCTCTAATGGAGAGGATTTTCTGTGGTGGGTGGCTATCATTTATATTTATATTTTCGAAGCACCACCTCTAGTTACTTAATAAAGGCCTGGTCTCAAGATGTCAGATTCCAGGAAAACACCTGCTCTGGAGGACCTCGGACCCCTTTGCCCATTGTTAACTCCCCTCTGGAACTTTGAGTTTGGCCTGTCTGCCTGCATTGCGGGTTGGAAATAACTTTGAAGAGATTGTCACCTTTTTTGAGCGCTACACTATTTTGTATTTTGGGCTGACGATTGCTTTAACGCTTCTGTTACTTCTTACTAACAAATGTACACGGTCTCTAGATCCCGACCATTGTCATACTATGAATTCTTTAATGGCTTATCTGGGGCTCTCGTATTAGATTTTTTTCCATTGGTAAAATTGTCTGAGATTTTTTTTTCAGTTACCGGCCTGGCTTTGACGTTGGAAAGAAACATCTGGTCACTGTTTGTGGCTGGGATATGAGACTGATCTGTATGTTTTTGTGTTTATCGGGAAAATGTTTAGTGGCAGCGTCTCTGCAACAACTAACAGGCTTTTAACAAGGTGTGAGACTGTATCCTTACAGCCCAGCTCAGGAGAGTTCTGAAAGTTGACTAAGGCATTGGGTATAGTATGATATGGGGCATTCATGTAATGTATAGAATGAGGCGATGTGTGTGTGTGTGTGTGTGTGTGTTTGAGCCTCCTTGTTTTTCCCTCCCTTCCTGAAATAGAATTATGGTCTAGTCATATTGAGGCAAATCCTAATTTCAGATGCATCCTAGTATACACAAGGAGACTAAAACAATCCCTCATTTCATTTAATGAAAAATGCATAAACAGTTGGAACAGGCTAAATTAAGAAGCTTTGTTGTATCACATAGCTAAATGGTTTATTTACTTAGATCTGCAGTAACATAGACCTCGATTTTAGGATCCATCTCTAACTTAGACTGAAAATCCAGTCTGTAATGCGGAATATGCCAAAAGCGCAACAATGTTGTGGAATGTACAGATATAAATGTTTTGCAAAACTTGTCTCTGCCATTTTTTCCTGACGTTTCTACCTGCAACACGTTCCACAACATTTGCTCACTGAGTGGCCCAGTCTTTTGTTTTGATTGGAATAATGGAATAAAGTTTTATTACTTCTGTTTTATTTTATTATGTAGCCATCTGTCAAATAATGTACATGTATCCTATTTTTAAGCTGTTGCCATTTCCATTCATATTTTGTACACTTGTATGAAAAAGCAAAACAATTATATTAGAGCTATTTCTTCAACTATAAAGTTTTTTGGCAGCTGTTAATAAATGTTTTTCTTCAGATGGCTGGATTATTTGTTGTTGGGAAAATCCATTTAATTAAAAATGTGTTTTAAAGTTAAGAATGACAGTTTACATCTGCATCTACCTAAACGTGATAAAAGCCCCACAGACCTTACACTTCAACTTTTTGTACAGATCTACAAAAGGGCAAATATGTTGACAGTTGAACTACTATATTTTCTAACCAGACCTATCAGCTCTGCAAGCATAAAATGTTAAATGGCCACAGTGTAAATAGTGAATGAATTAGGTCTGGCTGACTACCAATGACTAAACTTGGTTCAAGTCTCCAGTCCCACCATTGGTTTTTACAGATCTTTCCTTGTAAGCTTCAATGCCTTGAAGATGTAGATGTCTCGTTCCTTGTCATAATGGATCTCTTGCACCATGAAGTGTTGTTCAAGCATTTTCAGGAAGTTGGTATCTCGCTCGTAGCGGATCCTACAGGCCAGCAAGACCAACGTTCTATTTGAGCATAGGTGATTTATCGTCTGTAACAATGATGGAAATGTGTCTTCCAGGTAAACAATGTCTGCTCCCAGCACTATGTCAAAGCCCCCTTCCGGATAACGCTCCAAGCCCTGACCCCAGGTCAGTTCCGAGACCTCCACTGCTGCTAGCTGATCTGGGGGAATGTTCTCTTTCACATTGGCCGCCAGAAAGTCCAAGGCTGGCTTACGGTCAGTGATGGTCACTTTTTTGGCACCTTTAGTCAAAGGAAGATCTGCATTGTTAGTAATCGATTTGAAACTAAAAGTGTTCTAACAGTATGTTATTTTAGGTTCTCACCTAGCAAAGCTGCCACAATGCCCACCAGTCCAGTGCCAGCCCCTAGCTCAATAGCAACTTTGCCATTCAGCTCAACCTTCCCCAGCTCCAGGTACATACACAGCACTACTGCCTGACAAGGAAAGAGGAAAATATTGTTGATTAAAGATGCTTCGGTAAAGAACGTTCGGCAAATTGTTGCAAAATGAACACTATCATAGCATGGCTACATCTTTGTAACAGTCCACAACAGTGTTTACTAACTAGTGTTACATTACAGCCATTGCCTAGAAGACTACCATTGATTCGTCCAATAATGAAAGTTGGAATTAGCATTCACGGGATTGGTGGTAAACCAAGAATGGTAACTCACAGCATCCCAGACGACAGCAGCTACTCCAAGAGTATTCCAGTCTTGAGTTAGTCGAACATGGTGTTGAGCAAAATCAAACTCAACAGACGAGTTGTGTAGTTTGGAGAGCGCGGGCATGTAATTTCCATCGTATGGTACAAGTGCCATGTTTAAAAGAAGACCATGGAAATATAATCTACCTTAATCAAGATGGAAAATTGAAATACAAACCGTACAAAACGAGCTGCGGAGGAAGTAGAAAAAACTATAACCTCGCGATAAACTCCTGACAATTTACACCAATCACTGTAAAATGACAGATGTTTATTTTGAACAACAGCCAATGGCAATTGACTTGCGTCAAAATGGGTGGTTCTTGAGCTCGTTCGGTCCTTGTCGGCTTTGCTTGTGGAGTGGGAATCAGCTGTCAGCGAGCTGTCTGGTTTGTCTTCCGAGAATTTGACATTTCTGTATATGGTGAACGAACATAGCTAAATTGGACAAATGATGGGAACGAGGAATTCGGCATGTTCATAGACTGGAATGCATCGCAAGGATCGCACGATCAAGTGAATCATTGGCAGAAACCGGGAGTGTCTAGCTAACTGGTTAGCGTAACCATTGGATTAATGTTAGCATTAAGCGTACTGTAAGCCTGGCAGAGGGCTAGCTACCACTAATAGCTTATTCCCTACCACTACGACATCTGGTTTTAGAATTCTTGGTAATGTAACGTTTTTAACGCTTTCTTTATCAGCTGCTTAATCAGCGAGAAGCTTCATTCAGATTGGCTTTTTTAAGACAGAGTTCAACTAATGTGTAACGACTGTAGCTAGTTAACTTGTTGCAATTACAACGTTTAAACCGGAGTCCTTGCATTGCCAGCCTTACAGCTAGCTGACATTAGCCAGATTAGTTTACAGTGGTCAAGCCTGTATCTAACCAACGTATCAATGCGCTACTCGCCATGCCTCTGCGCATACGCCCTAAAAAAGATAGAGTCAGCTGTTCAGTTTGAACGGTGTGTAGATATAAACCCTAGTATGCGGCTACTACAAATGTATTTAACAGTTGATGTGTCAGTTTGAGAGCAGACATACATCACGGACAGTGATTCTGTCTGATGCTATAGACCAGTGAACGGTTATCGATACGTTTTATGGGGTGCAGTAGGTGGTAGAACTTTAGCTGATTTATCGATCATGGGGGCTACGGTGTCATGTTGCATGTCCCCGGACGGGAGTCCAAAGCTTGCGAGGAAAGCAGTGGAGCTCGACGACTACCCAATAACCACCACCGCCGACGACGTAAGCGAGGACACGGGCACCTATCTGCAGCACATCAGTGATAGAGAGGTCCCAGATGGTACGTGCCTTGTCTTTTCAGATAAGCTGGAGTCGAATAGTTTGCGTCATGTGCTCTCCTCTTTGAGCCACAGGACTATGCAACCAGATCATGCCTGTTGTAATATTGACTGTGCTGGCTTATTGCTTCAGCTGTTTCAAGATATCCTAGATTATTCTGCATTGTGTTGCTCGACCATTTGTTTACATAGCCCTGGGATGTAATAATATAATTATGAAGTGTGCTTTTCTTACCTCTTTTAGAATTGGCTCAGGAGTCCAACCCATCCGACAATGCCAGAGCCAGCACAATCTTTCTCAACAAGTCACAGACGGATGGTAAGTTGAATGGGGATCTTCAACTTATCATGAACATGTCCCCTGGACCACATCAATATATGAATGTTTGAAAAGGAGAATTGTAATGACCTGGTTCTACATTTCAGAGAGGGGTTTTTGTACTGTGCAACTTACTCATTTCTGAACTTCCTACAATGTTGTGCCTGGCTGATTGTGCCCAGCAGGACAGATGTGGACAATAAGATATAGTGTCACTGTCTAAAATAGTAATTGAACACATTCAGTGCCTGCCCAAAGACTTGTCTGTTACCTTTGTCCAACAGTGCGCGAGAAAAGAAAAAGTAACTACTTAAATAACCATCATGTGAGTAAACCCGTCTTTCCATTTAAATGTTAGCATGGCTAGCTGTGGACGTCCACTCATCCTCAAGAAACAAGGCTTTGTTTTCCCTCTTCTATTGACTAACAACTACTCCCCTTTCGTAGATGTCTCCGGGTTTGCTCTCCAAAAAATACAGCTCCTGCTCTACAATATTCCTTGATGACAGCACAGTCAGCCTGCCGAACCTTAAGAGTACAATCAAATGGTGTGTTCTCCTTAACTACGCACACACTCACCCAACAGTGGGAAAATGATTTCAAGGTCTCACCGTCATGTTTCTCTGTGTTTCAGTGTCACGTTGGCTATTTACTATCATATAAAAAACAGGTTAGTTCTTTTCGTATTAGAGAGATTGACGTTGTGACGTGGTGAGGTAAACAAAGGGCATGTGGCGTTGATCGTTTTTGTGATGTTATTGTAACATAATATGGGGTTTTGTTGTAGACCTGACAACCTTTTTTTTTTTCCTTCTCATCAGGGATTCCAACCGATCCCTGGAAATTTTTGATGAAAAGATTCACCCATTGACGGTGTGTATGAGGGTGCGTGCGTGCGTGCGCATGCGTGCGTGTCTTGGAGAGATTTTAAATCATTGCTTTTTAATCCACAGAGGGAGAAGGTTCCCGACGACTACTCCAGCGTGGACCCGGAACACAAGCTCATTTACCGCTTTGTCCGCACGCTCTTCAGCTCGGCCCAACTCACCGCTGAGTGTGCCATTGTCACCCTGGTACGTGTCACCAGCCTCCCCACCAATGAGAGGGTCATTCACTCTGGGTCATATTCAGTAGCGAAACGGTGCGACGTTTAGAGAGCCGGCAACCTCCTTATGTCTCCCAAAGAAAGACCCGGTGGCTGCGCCTGATATATGTCGTATGTGTGTCGTTTCCACGTACGTCCTCTTCCCAGGTGTATCTGGAGCGCTTGCTGACCTACGCGGAGATGGACATCTGTCCGTCTAACTGGAAACGCATCGTCCTGGGAGCCATCCTGCTGGCCTCCAAGGTGTGGGACGACCAGGCCGTGTGGAACGTAGACTACTGTCAGATACTCAAAGACATCACCGTTGAGGACATGTGAGTGTCTCATATCGACCTTCGCCCCCGCCCTTCCCAAGAAAGTTGTTTAGCGCTCGGAGGGTCTCATAGGCCTAAGGGATCCATCCGTCCAGTTGGAGGGCAAGATGGATCAACTGCTTGCGTCTGTCCAGTCTTTTTAGGTCTATACCCAAGTGTTTCAGGCCCTTCGATTGTCAGCATTTGAACCCAGTTCTACTGGTTTATTCTGTTGCTCCCCTCTAATCAGAAACTGGTTTAGACCCGTGACACCAGGTGGGCGGAATTATTTTGGGGTAATATTTGAATACTGTGGCCTAGGGCGTAGGACAATTGGCGGGGGGCTCCTCCGAAACAGAAGTACCACAGTATGCGGCCAGGCTAGGGCTATATAAACCAACTGTTAGAGATAGAATGCCATGAAAATTCCCCTTGTAATAATAAATATGAATAATCTTAATTATTATTCATCTCCAAAGTCCTTTCCATTTTGTGTCCGTCCTCCCCCCAAACATAATAAAAGGAGAGCGCGGCGTATGGAGCATTTGTGATGTTTAACATCTCTCTATCCCCTCTTCCACAGGAATGAGATGGAGAGACACTTCCTGGAGCTACTTCAGTTCAACATCAACGTTCCGGCCAGCGTCTATGCCAAGTACTACTTCGACCTGCGCTCTCTGGCTGACGACAACAACCTCAGCTTCCCCCTGGAGCCGCTCGACAACCATCGAGCCACCAAGCTGGAGGTAAAGGGAGTTTCAAGAGCAGGACCAACAGTCCATGGCTAGAGGACAATTAGGACTAGCCTCGTTTTTGAGGCTTCTTAGATTCTACACAAAAATATAAAATAATTTGCAAAATGCAAAATAAACAATGGCTAGGGGTTAGGTTATTTTTCTTCACAACGTCTTGGACCAGGCAACGCCAACTAATGGGACAGGCGTTGAGGGTGACTACGGTGTTTTCCTTGACCCGCCGTGCGATTTGGACAGAGGGCGTAAACGAGTGACATTTAATTTGTTTCCAAATTGCATTTGTTTTTCAAAATGGTTTTGGCTTTGGATATGACTCTACGGGCCTCCTAGGAGGCACGTTGGGAAATCAAATGTTTAAATGTCAAGTGAAGGAGTGTGGCTAAGATGCCCGCTGCATGTCTGTGCCTTTGCTCTCTCCTGGCCAGTTGATGGGCTACACATTCAAGGGTCCCTACTTCCCTGTATGAATTGTTTGCTCACTTGACTGTTAGTGTGTTCTTTTGTTATTTAACCAGGAAAAAGACTCACTGAGATGAAAAATGTTTTTTACTGGAGTGTCCTGGCCAAGACGGGCATCAACAAACAAAAACAGATTAAAAACACACAACAAAACATATGGAAATCAAAATACAGCAACCAGTGCAAATAAACACTATTTCAAATGCACTGTCATCTAGACAGGCCCTCCTCCAATATTTGCAATTTGGCTTTAATCACACCCAGGGCTACAAGCTCCTGCATTTTTTGGGGGGTGTAAAAACCTCCCATAGGTGTTCAGATGTGTTGATATCTGGTGACTGTGACGGACACAGGAAATGATTTACATTGTTTTCTTACTAATCAAACCATTCAATGACCTTCAGTGCCCTGTAGAGGGGGGCACTGTCATCCTGGGAGAGACCCAGTTACAAACCCTATTTCAAAATCCCTTAGATCCTTTACTCTTGCAATCTTGATCCAAAACTGAGGTCAACTGGGCCTGGTCTGCAATTTTAATCATGCCATAGGGCACGATGGGATGTTAATTGCTTGTCTTATATAATAAACCTGAATGGACGTGTCTGCATTCTTTATGTTCCTCCACTTATTTATTCAGTTTTTTCCTTTTTAATTGTCACAAATCTGTATATTGACCTGTGGCGCTTCTCATTCAGATAGCAAAACTGTTTGGTTTTACCTCCATTGAGAATCAGCCTATTACTTATGTTGCATTTCCACAGGTTGTACAGGTAAACGTTTTTACGTGAGTGCGGTGTTGTGTTTTTTCCAGGCCATCTCCAGACTGTGTGAAGACCGATACAAGGAGTTGGGCAAGGTCACTATAAGGAAATCCCTCAGCGCAGACAACCTGGTGGGTGTCCGAACCACCCACGCTGTGCTGTCGTAAAGCTGACACTCGGAAAACACACACACACACACACACTATCCTGGAGGAGGATGAGCCGAAGTCAGTCGCCTCATCCGCCCCTGAACTAGACTTCCACACAGCTGATCCCAAATCGCTCCTCCCGTCCTTCCGCTTAGCTTCTGCAGATCTGTAAGGTGTCACCAATTTGTTGGAAGCTGCCACCACTGCACTGCTTATACCTGTCCAGACCCCTACAGATCTGCAATCGTTGAGTGGTTAGGTCCAATATGAGAGGGAGCGACTTTGGAGCGGCGGGCTTTCGACATCGTGCACTCGACCTAACACACCAACAAATGTGAGAAAGCCTCCTGAACTACCCTGTGGTGTAGTTTGGCGCACAGACAGAGGGAGTGAGACGTAGACTGGCGGTTTTCTTTGCTTACTGTGTAGGCTCTCTAGCTGTGAAATTTGTTTTTAATTGAACTAATTTTCAGTTGCTGTTTGTTTTGAATAAACCGTAATTATGCTAGAAATTGTGTTGTGTATGGTGTCTTGTTTTCTGAAAAGAGCGTTATGAAATAACTTTTTCCATTAGCCCAAAAACACTTTTGCCTACAATAGGACTGATTTCATTATATTAATTGTTACTCAGTAAAACATTTCAAATAGTTGTGTTCATATATTTTTATTAGGACTGATTTACCTGATGGTCTCCAGTGAACTGGGTTAGTAGGATCTATAAAAATATTAGACCAATCCAGGTTCAGTCAAGTAAAATTGTATTTTGTACAAGCACACATACTCAGTCATCTGCATAATTCTAAAATATCACAAATGGAGTTAGACAAAAAATCTCTTGACAAATTGCACACTGAATTATAGGAACCTGAAAAACATGTTTAAAGTTATTACCATGTTAATTTTAGAAAGCTGGTCATGGCAAATCAATTACTATATGCCTATTTATTTCACAAATCCAAACTTTTTATCATTAGTTTTCCTGTACCATTTTTGTTCCTTAAAATGCTATCTGACCATGTGAGCAAATACAGAAACAAATGCTTAGATAATAAATACAACACTGACTGGATTTTAGGAAACTACCCAGATGAACAGCCAATAATCTATTACCATCAGAATGAAAGTTAAATCCCACCTCACATGGCATAATCTTTGTTAAAAAGGGCACAAAAACGTTACATACCAGCACAGATAGTGCGAAAGGCAAAATTTAATAATGGGTAAACAGACTTCCAGTAAAAAAACAATTGTAATTTTATAAAATGTTCAAGTGCCATTGTAATAACCAGAAACCACCACGTGGGGGCAGAATAAATTGAGATACCATAGTCCTCTCTAACATTTGAAATCACAGCAATTGCTAAGTCACAAATGAGGCAAAGGAAACCAAGGCAAAAAAGATTGTGTAAGACAAAAAAAAATCCCAACAATTTTTATATGAGAGATGAGAGACATAGTCTTAAAAGAAGACACCTAACTTCCCTTAAGAATATTATTTTAAATAGAAATAAATAACAATCAACCATTTTTTTCATAAATGAAAAATGGAGTTAGTAAGTGAAACTGGCTTGTTATTGATCATCTCCAGCTTAGAGACCTTTAAATATTGAACTCATAACTGTCTACAGTTTTGGTTAAGGAGAAAACATCAAACTCTTAAATTTGGAATCAATATTATCATACATCTTAATATGCCTCATTATTTGAGTACCCACCATTTTACAATTTAAACTTCTAGGAAAATCCCCTGAGTTTGACTAAATGAGAAACAAAATTGAAAATTCAATAAAAAAATATTGAACCCTCTTAAATCTCTAGCTTTGACACAATTAAAGTAACTAGATATGTTTAGCCAATCTGTAGTTGCAGAAAGTTACATAGGTTTACAGAATTAGTTAATTACAAACTTGTTAGGGTTTGGCAAAAACACATTTCTCAACAAAGGCATGTGTCTAATCATTATGTAACGTTCTGCAACTAGAGATTAGCTAATATCAAACTATTTTAGTTGCGGTCGAACATGTATATTCCCATGGAATCTGCTATAAGTGTGTCCTTATGTAAACACTCAATACTTTGTACATCATTTACAATCCTTTCAATAAGTTAAATTAGGCAGTCCTGCTTCCCACACCAATGTCTGGGTCGCCTTCCTGCTCACACGGAGGGTTGCGACAGGGACTTGTGATCGGACTGTGAGGGCGGCACTACGGTGTGTGTCGTGAGAGACGTGCTGGCCTCACTGTACATGGACACACTGGAGGGTCTGTGGCCCCAGCAGAGACATGGAAAACACTGTCTCTCGAGGAAGCGGCGCCAAGACTCCAAGGTCTTCCTTGACCACACCCACACGCCGGAGGTGATGCCCACCACAAAAGACATGAAGTACTTAAGCATGAAGATGACGTGGTCTGGCCCCAGGCCTACCCTCTGCCTCTCGGCCTGGCAGGAACAGGAAAGTCCCCTGTCCCACTGGGGCCTCATGTGCAGCTCATAGACCAAGCAGGCCAGCACCACAGCGGCAGGGGCTGTGTAGAGCACGGTGAAAAGACCCAGCTTCAACATCAGCTTCTCCAGCTTGTCCGTCTTGGTCCCTCCCTGCTTGATAACGCTGCGAATGCGGAACAGCGACACGAACCCGGCCAGGAGGAAGAGGGAGCCCGTCAAAAGGTAGACCACCAGGGGAGCTAATACGAAACCCAGCAGGCTCTCCACACTCTGGTTGCCCACGTAGCAGATGCCCGCTACAGGGTCTCCATCCACGGCATTCAGGGCCAGCACGGCAATGGTCTTGACACTGGGCACCAGCCACGCAGCCAGGTGGAAGTACTGCGAGTAGCCGCCGATGGCCTCGCTGCCCCACTTCATGCCCGCCGCTAGGAACCAGGTGAGCGAGAGGACCACCCACCAGATGGCACCGGCCATGCCAAAGAAGTAGACCAGCAGGAAGACGGAGGTGCATAGGCTGGCGGAGCCTGATGCCTCGTACAGCACGTGCCCGCCGTCCATGGAGCACGCTACCCGTTCATGGCCAGCCGCCAGACGCACCATGTAGCCCAGAGAGACCAAGAGGTAGCAGGCGGCCAGGTAGACAATGGGCAGTTCGGGGTAGGCGAAGCGCTCGCGGTCGATCAAGAACGTGACCACCGTGGTCAGGGTGGAGACAAAGCACAGTACCGACCACAGTCCAATCCACAGGGACGTGAAGGCGTGTTCGTCGGGGGAGAAGTACGGCTGGTGGCAAGGCTGGGCGCAGTTCTCCACGGGACCCGTCCTTACGCCGCCTTTCAGTGGATGGGCGTCGCTCTTGACCGGCACCAGGGGGTGACGGCAGCGACAGCCGCGTTGCTCGCAAGCCTGGTGGTGGGGTTCTTGGTGGGGTTGGGGCTGGAGAGGTGACCTGTGTCGGGCTGCGTTGTGGTGTGGTGGGAAGGGGGCTTTGGGGGTGGGCTTTGGGGGGAAAGCGAGGCCCGGGGACAGAGTGGTGACTTTACTGCTATTCCAATCCATGCAGACACGCTCAGCGTCGCCCAGCACCGGCAGCCTCTCGCAGCTCATTCTCTCCGGCCATTCGAAACCATACTGTCTCATCAGGGGGGAGCAGCCGCGCTTGGCCCGCTCGCAGACCGAACGACACGGAGGTACAGGTTTACCGTAGTCCGGGATGCAGATAGGTGTGTACATGCTGCAGAGGAAGAATAGCAGATCCGGGGAGCAGTGGATGCGCACCAGCGGCCAGAACTGGTGTACCTCCAAGCCAACCTCATCCTGAGTGTCATGGTTGAACTGGTTGGGCATGTAGGTGAGATTGTAGCCGATGCCTTTGCACATGGGTACTGTGATGGGTTCGCACACGATTGCCTTGGAGGCAGCGCGTGCCAAGCTTGAGCTCATCAAAAGGCAAAGAACGCCGACGTAAAGAGGACAGTTATGCGTCATTGTGGCCATGGGAGATCCTCGAAAGCTGAGGGGAAAATTGTGAGGTTATTGAATAGGAGAAGCATTCTGAAAGTTTCAAATATTAATGTTTTTGTTTTCTATCAATAACACGCCCATGACATTTTGGATCTATGTCTATTTTCTCAAATGATGAAAAAGCAAACAGGATATGCCTACAATGATGATACAAACTTCATATAAATTTAGATGATCTAAACGTCAAAACTCACCAAGTTGATCGCACGTGGAAACGCAAGCAACTTCATCAATATCCGATGTCAATTAAAGGAAGAAACACAATCTGATCACTTTCCCAGAACTGTACTTCGCTCCTCATTTTCCATAAGAAGCGCAGCTCCGGCGAATTAAAATAAAATCCACAGCATTTCCATTCAAAATGTATGGCAACAATCCCTGATCTAATCCTTATTGTGATACTTTTTCTTCAGAAATATTCAAGCAAAATCGAAAGCTGCGCCTAAAAAATATATATTAAATGTGCTCCACCAGAGTACCTATGCTTTCCTCAGGCGTCTGGACGCGGCAGCTGAAACAAACTGATAGACTAAGCAACCCGTAGCCGAAAACTCAGAGCTGCGGCGTCCTGGTGGCTATACTGTCCAATGGAATCAGCGGACACTCTGACCGACGGCAATCAATTCATTCCATTCAGGCTGCATCATAAAACACACAAATAAAGATGCAGTCTGATATTAAGAAATGATTTAATAAAATCTGCCATGTTGGCCTGAATGTGAAATATGACGTTTATTTAAGGAATAAGTAAATAATTAAATATACCCTAAACGTGTTTTTGAAAGGTAAGCGCATACTATCTGGGTGATTTGGCGACTGATAATTAGAATTATACAGTGCCAAAGCGTCTTGGAGCGTGGTATGGTCTTAATTGTTTGGCACCCTGGTTAGTATCTTGGCCATCGTCCTGGGTTTTTCGCACAGAACATTGTCTAGGGTCTCCTGAGAATGGTCGGGAAAAAAATGGAAACGGCAGTAGTGTGGCAGTAGTTCAGAAGCGATGTGCAGAGCCGCATCTGGAAACGAACAGCTTGCTGGCCGTTGTAAGTGATGAGCTACTGCAGCAGACTCCGATCAGCTAAAAACAAGAAGTGACTATTTGCGACGCGATGACCATCACTGGGTAATGGACAAAGAGTTAAGTCATCACTCTGTCAGACCAATCCTGGTTCATGCTGAATTTGTGTGGCCGTGGCATGTATCCCTATGGGGAAGGATTTTCTTGCACCAATTAGGACCCTCCATGCTAACAGAGATACGCTTGAACGGCAGCCTATCTAATTATTTTTATTGCTGACCAAACACATCCCATAATGGCTACACTTTACTCTTCATCATAGTGTATATACTTCAGTCATGACAATTAAACATGTCACGAAGCAAGTATTAGATCCAGGGACATGACAGCAAGATGAAATCCGCTGGCAAAGTATTACATCTATGCTAGGCAGTGTACATATTGTATATACCATGAATTTTCAAACAGCTCTACAGGAACATGTGTGCCTGCTTAATATGCTCCTATAGTTGACCTGTTTGTTTGTGGAAAGTTCAGGCTTTGACTGACCTATACTACACATGTAGGTGATAGGGCTTGTCCTGGCATGGTTCTCCACATCACAGAGGTTTCCAATGCGTAGTTACCTAGAGAAGTAGTTCCCAGCCACAGGGTGTACTTGAGAAGACACATGAGACCATAGGCCTACTAATAAAAAGACATGAAATACTTTAGGGTTACTCAATGCAGGGGGAAATTCCGCAGGGTTACGACAGCCAAAAAGGTTAGGATATTTTCAGTAGGAGGGAATATTCTATTGGTTGGTGGGAACGCTTCTCTTGCTTATGAGGATTGCCTTATGTTACTGTTACTCATTATTGTTCATTCAGGATTATATGCAATGAAAGAGAGTTTAGAAACATGTTGTTCTTATTTAGAGTAAAATAGACTCTAAAAGGACAATACTACTTGCTGGGCATGATCTAAAACCTGCTCAAACTGCATTTCTATTACATGGTTGATGTATTACTCTTTACCTAGTAGGCAGCACTTGTAACTACATATTATCTGTAAGTTATTTAGCAGATGCTCTTATCCAGATCAACTTACTCAGGAGTTGTTTTCCAGAGCACCTTACTTAGGAGTTGTTATCCAGTGGAACTTACTCAGGATAAGAGTGAATAATATTCATCCTGAATGGGAGTATGTTGTATAACACTCGGTAGACAAGAAAGTGTCTGGAATCTTCTTTTTTTGGTCCAGGTACTATGTTCCAAAAGTGCTGTAATACATCTCATTGAAAACGGGTAACTTGATATAGACAAGAAATTAAGTTTCAATTAAAGCTGGCTATCTTGCCTGCAGTTTAACCTTAATACCTGTCATTTCAAATTCAAAGGGTTGGATTCCATTAGCCAAAACCACCCAAACATGTTCAAATAATCAACGTCTCTTTCAACCGGTTAAATAACGGACCCTAAGGTCCACACATTTTGGTTCATTTTGGATCACTCCTGATGAAATCACAGTCCACTGTCTTTTGTTGTCTTTTCCTAATGGCATCTCTCAGGCTTCTATTTGTTACGAGACTAAATGAGCACCTGATTGTCCTATGGGCCACTGGAGAATCATAAAGAAGACGTTGCTTCTCGCTACAGTTGAGCTATTGTGGACACTGTCTCTGCACTAATCGGCATTGACAATTAAGCATGCTGGAATACAGGGTCAGTTCTTCTCGTTGAATGAAGGAGAGGCAAAGTGGTTGAGTCAGCCAGTTCAGGAGAGTCAGCAGAGGATAAATACTTATACACACAGGCAATGTGGAAAACTGAATATCAGATCACTGGACAGTTAATTGAGGTAAAATTCAGAGGATATTATGGAGTGTGACATGCACTCTCAACACACACACACACACACACACACACACACACACACACACAAACAAAAGCACACAAAAAGCAAAGGCTTTATCAACACCAGAGAAAAGGTGAAAGGTGAAATACCCAACAGGTCACTGAGTAGTGTCGTGGCTTTCTGTTTGGGTGTCTTTTTGGATGTCGTGTTGTTACAAGCAGTCAAACCTGTATTTCTCACAGCCTTCTGTATGGAAAGTATGTCAGTTATTTCAAATCATTATGTAATGCCTTCAGGGGTTGAGAAGGTTAAAGGACAGTCCAGGAATTCACATTAAAACTATATTAATTTATTTGAAATGTTGCAGAATGCAAACCAAAATCTAATAATAATTGCAGGAGATAAATGAGAGTACAAATGGCAATCTACAGTGCTTCATAGATTCTGCTCTCCTGCTCAGTGGCACACTGATTGGAGAGTACGGCTGCTCAGAAACCAGCAGCTTTTCAGATGGTAGTTTAACTTCTCACCCGACATGGAATTCCCTAAAATGTAACGCAAATTCACTATAGCTGAGGAATCTCTTTCAATGAACCAAACACTTGTCTAGGAGTGGTGCAAGATGCCCTCTCTCTTGTTTACTCTCTCTCTCTCTGAGAAATGTCCCATCAACTATCCTCCTTCAAAGAGACTATACATATATTTGTACCACTTCAGTCTGGATAAAAAGGACACAACTGAGCCAAAGGCCCAGGGGAGCCATTCGGTAATCCAGTTTTCCTGTGGGAGGTTCAGCAGTGCGTATACACCCCCCTTATGAAAACCACAATGCCAGGTTCACTGAATGAAAAAATACCGAAATGAAAGTGCCCAATTAAGATGACTGAAGATGATGCAGTGGCGCAACTGTGCGCTAACCGAACAACAAGAAGAACGGGTCCACGGGGAAGGGGGTTTCGATAGATGAAGTACAAGAGGGTCGGCTTTGATGTTGGAGCAGCACTGTAGTGTACACCGTCCTTTCCAAAACCATGAAAACTCCCCCCCTACCTTGCCTTGAATACCACTTCCTCCATCCCCTTCGATTCAACCTGAGCCCAACTATTGTTTGTTCAAGAGCTAGGAACCCTTGATGTTGGCTTATTTGTTTTCTCTTCCTCAAAACCCAGTACTCTTTAATCAAGCGCCCGTGAATGAGAAACCTTTGAATTTGTCTTTGGTGAGACCTTAAAAAACGATACCCATCTACTTACAGTATGTGTAGAAAGCTACATATCACGTCTGTGTACAGACTTTAGACATCTTTTAGACATGAAGGGGCTCATACAATATGGGGCTCATACAAAACAATATGTTGTTTTCTCCCATAGGATAGGATTTGATAAACCGCTTGGCATTTCTCAGTGAGATATGAACCAAGGGCTCAACTGTCTCAGTAGGATCCTGCTGACCAGAGAACAGCGACCGCCACTACAGCCTTTCTCCCCAAGGGGATTCGCCTCCCTGTTGGGGGGGAGGGGGCTTTGACGTTTCCTTGTTGTTTGTACTAATTTGACATTTTACAAATTCCTGTGTCATCAAGTTCCTCAAGTGTGGTAATTAAGAGCGGCAGGCCACTCCTCGATGGGGCCTATTAGTGGACACGGTCTTGGCCAATCCGATGTAGGCAGGTGGTGGGGTGGGGGGGTGGAGTTTCAGGACATTCTCTCCACTTCATTCCCCTGGAAACTGTTATTGACAAAAAGAGGTCTCTGGACAAAGAGGGGAAATTATATTACTTAGCATTCAAGGTCCAACCGAGATTTGCCTTATCCCAAACCCTTTCAATTATGTTATATTGATGTTTTCATTTGTATTTGTTTGTTGAGTATTTGTTTTTATGCTGTTGTGTATTTTTCTTTGTGAAGCACATTGAATTGCTTCTATGTATGAATTGTGCTATATAAATAAACTTGCTTGCAAACTTGCTTCCAAAATGTACAAGCTTGTGAGCGCCAGGAAAGCAAGTATGGTTTACAGCCTTGCTCAGGAAACTTTCCAGCTCTGGGATTTCATCTAGCAATCTTTTAGTTGTTAGTCTATATGCCAATTCGGGCTATTGTCTCAAGCAATAACAAAGAGTTCCAATAGCGTTTTTTGGCCATTTCCTCTGTGGAATCCCAAAATGTTTCAACCAGAAATGCTCAAGGCACAGCCAAATGAATGGCTTTACAAAACCTGTTTTCCTGAGAATGACGATGTTTTAATTAATGACGATGTTTTAATTAATTAATAATAATTTTAATTAATGAGTCAACCACAGTGCAGGGTTTTTCTGTAGGGTTCATTGACTGCAAGAGAAACATCCGTCGTCCATCTTCTGGTTCTGCACGAGAAGACCAAACAGTAGCAATACAATGATAATCTTCCCCTCCTACATCCCCCGCCCTCTTCATTGTCCTGGTGTGTTTAAGTAAAGCTGCCACTAATGAGGGGTTAATGGGTGGGATTCAGACCCCGTTCAGGTCTTCTCCCAGGGGGTATTGTTTGGGAGGTAACGGCCGCCTTCACTCCAGCTGTAGAGCAGCAGAGAACATATTGTTACGCTGGGCTGAGATACATGTGAATGGGAATGACATGCAAATCTATTGGGCTAAAACAAGGTTCCTTTTGTGTTTACAGTGAAAGACAATCAGGAGGTCGGCGAGGATAACCAATGTGTGGGGGTAGCCTACACAGAGAATATTTGCTGTGTTGTAAAAAGCAGAGGGATAAGGCAGAACACTTTTTAACAATATTGACATTTCTTCTTCCTTCTTCTTAGGATTTATTTTTCTTGCTACGTTCTCATTTAGAAATTCTGATGCCAATGAATTATTTTCTTAAAAATAATGTACAATTCACTGTATGTCAAAATTAGCTTCATTCAATTGTGTTCATTTCTGACGTTGCGCTTTGCATTAATAAACAACGCTAACAAAACCAAAACATTTTCTGTTAATTTATCATGTTATTTCCATTCTGATTCTTTCCTCTCTCTGTCTCTGCCGCTCCATTTCATTTTGCCCACCTACAACGATGACTACATTAGTGTGGTTTGTAAGGCCACTAGGCTTTCATCTGTCCAGTGTTTTTATGTTCTGTACTCTCGAGGGCCTTCCACCTCTAGGTTGGTTTTGATGAGTGGACCAATTGTATGAAGGTATCCATAGAAACAGGTGCAGGAGCCTCTTCTGTTCCTGACTGAAGGTATACATGCGTGTGCGACACAAGCTCACGCACGTACACACACATATCTAACGCCACCATGTGGAATTAATGAGCATGTACATGAACTGTAATTGTCCTGAACTATAATCAACTAAAATGACATCTGTATGATAACATCCTACCCTGAAGCATTTGGTTAAAGCTTTGTTTTGAAATCAGCACTGTTAACAGTATCCCTGGCATGGCAGGCAACGGTGGTGGCATCAACGTTGCAAAGACTGGTCTTAAAATATTATATTTTATATTCACTGTACACACGCACACACATTCACCTACAACTGCATATATAGTTATCCTTATTCAATTGGTGAAACACTGATTTCTCATCAATTTTGAGTCTATTCAGAGGATTTTCAACGCCAGGGTAATGGGTTTGATTCCCACGTGAGGCCAAGAAAAAAATAAAAAGTATATGTAATAAGGGGAAACAAAATCCAAACCAACATGACCCTGTGTGAAAAAGTGTTCGCCCCCCTGTTAAAACACAACTCAGCTGTGATTTATCACACCTGAGTTTAATTCTTCTAGCCATACGCAGGCCTGATTTCTGCCGCACCTGTTTTCAATCAAAGAATCACTTAAATAGAACCTGTCTGACATAGTGGAGTAGACCAAAAGATCCTCAAAAGCTAGACATCATGCTGAGATCCAAAGAAATGCAGGAACAAATGAGAAAGAATGTAACCGAGATCCATCAGTCTGGACAAGGTTATAAAGCCATTTCTAAAGCTTTGGGACTCCAGCGAACCACAGTGAGGGCCATTATCCACAAATTGCGAAAACATGGAACAGTGGTGAACCTTCCCAGGAGTGGCTGGCTGAAAATTACCCCAAGAGCGCAGCAACAACTCATCCAAGAGGTCACAAAAGAGCCCACCTTAACTGCCTCAGTTAAGGCCAGTGTTCATGACTCCAACATAAGAAAGAGACTGGGCAAAAATGGCCTGCATGGCAGATTTACAAGACAAAAACCACTGCTGAGTATAAGGAACATTAAGGAACATCTCATTTTTGCCAGAAAATATCTTGATGATCCCCAATACCTTTGGGAAAATACACTGACAAGACAAATGTTGAACTCTTTGGAGGGTGTATGTCCCATTACATCTGGTGTAAAAGTAACGCCACATTTCAGAATAAGAACACCATACCAACAGTAAAATATGGTGGTGGTAGTTTGATGGGCTGTGCCTGTTTTGCTGCTTCAGGACCTGGAAGACTTGCTGCGGTAAATGGCACCATGAATTCTGCTGTCTACCAAAAAATCCTGAAGGAGAATCTGTTCGTGACCTCAAGCTGAGACGAACATGGGTTCAGCAGCAGGACAATGATCCAAATCACACCAGCAAGTCCACCTCTGAATGGCTGAAGAAAAACAAAATGAAGACTTTGGAGTGGCTTAGTCAAAGTCCTGATCTGATTTCCATTGAGATGCTGTGGCATGACCTTAAAAAGGTAGTTCATGCTCGAAAACCCTCCGATGTGGCTGAATTACAACAATACTGCAAGGATGAATGGGCCAAAATTCCTCCACAGCGCTGTAAAAGATTCATCGCAAGTTATTGCAAATGCTTTATTGCAGTTGTTGCTGCTATGGGTGGCCCAACCAGTTGTTAGGTTGTAGGGGGCGGCAATCACTTTTTCACACAGGGCCATGTGGGTTCGGATTGTGTTTTCCCTTAATAATAACGAACTTCATTTCAAATCTGCATTTTGTGTTTACTTGTGTTATCTTTGACTATATATATATATATATATATATATATATATATATATATAAAGCTGAAAATGATACTCTTTTGAGAAGATGACCTTACTCCATTCCTCTTCATTCTTCAGGATGGAAGCGACCTGCTGCTCACTGTATCCCTCTGCCAGTAAAGCCAGAATTGAACCCTTCAGACTCTGGAATGGAATGGCTGTGTACATGCAGAGATGCCGGTTTAAGAAAAATTCCAAAACTATATATATACACTCACCAAAAGGATTATTAGGAACACCAGTTCAATTTCTCATTAATGCAATTATCTAGTCAACCAATCACATGGCAGTTGCTTCAATGCATTTAGGGGTGTGGTCCTGGTCAAGACAATCTCCTGAACTCCAAACTGAATGTCAGAATGGGAAAGAAAGGTGATTTAAGCAATTTTGAGCGTGGCATGGTTGTTGGTGCCAGACGGGCCGGTCTGAGTATTTCACAATCTGCTCAGTTACTGGGATTTTCACGCACAACCATTTCTAGGGTTTACAAAGTATGGTGTGAAAAGGGAAAACATCCCGCATGAGGCAGTGAAAATGCAGACTGATTCAAGCTGTTAGAAGAGCAACTTTGACTGAAATGACTACTCGTTACAACCGAGGTATACAGCAAAGCATTTGTGAAGCCACAACACGCACAACCTTGAGGCGGATGGGCTACAACAGCAGAAGACCCCACCGGGTACCACTCATCTCCACTACAAATAAGAAAAAGAGGCTACAATTTGCAAAAGCTCACCAAAATTGGACAGTTGAAGACTGGAAAAATGTTGCCTGGTCTGATGAATCTCGATTTCTGTTGAGACATTCAGATGGTAGAGTCAGAATTTGGCGTCAACAGAATGAGAACATGGATCCATCATGCCTTGTTAACACTGTGCAGGCTGGTGGTGGTGGTGTAATGGTTTGGGGGATGTTTTCTTGGCACACTTTAGGCCCCTTAGTGCCAATTGGGCATTGTTTAAATGCCACGGCCTACCTGAGCATTGTTTCTGACCATGTCCATCCCTTTATGGCCAACCTCCTACTTCCAGCAGGATAATGCACCATGTCACAAAGCTTGAATCATTTCAGATTGGTTTCTTGAACATGACAATGAGTTCACTGTACTAAAATGGCCCCCACAGTCACCAGATCTCAACCCAATAGAGCATCTTTGGGATGTGGTGGAACGGGAGCTTCGTGCCCTGGATGTGCATCCCACAAATCTCCATCAACTGCAAGATGCTATCCTATCAATATGGGCCAACATTTCTAAAGA
>JACXGJ010000011.1:24256-59692 GCA_016801105.1 Esox niger | reverse complement strand
AAGAATAAAGGCAGTTCTGAAGACGAAAGGGGGTCAAACACAGTATTAGTATGGTGTTCCTAATAATCCTTTAGGTGAGTGTATTTGCACTGCTCTGGCTTGCTCTCAATAAAAGTGTGCTAAATGACATAAAATGTAGACGTCTTTCCCGATGCAGATATAATCTACCTCACCACGAGAAACCAGACTTGTCAGTGTGTGGATGAGACCCTGTTTTTAAAATTGTAATCTTAAATAAATTCAAACATTACTACTATCATTGCATTCCGAGAATGTTAACAACCCATTGCATATACCTACCTGTCCTTCATGACTGTAATCACCTATTTGCTAACTAGCTAAACATACTCCCTTACAGCTGTGTCTAATCTTATAACTTACATTTACTATATCTAGTTGGCTTGGTTATTAGTTAGCTATGTCCCTGGAGCTATGAATTTGAGTCAACTTATCTCGCTAACTAAGACATGGTATACAAACATTTACCTATCCAAAGCCTGCAAATGTAGTTATGTTTTGTTGTTAATAACAGGTTAACATAACAGTTTCTACAGACATATGTGTGTGGAGATGTTGGGTCCTATAATATTCCTTTCATGTCCTCTCTCAAACAGGTCTTAATTCAAACACACATAATATACCTAAACTCCATATTCAATAATCCCAGAACAATGAAAAAGGTACATCATCTCCAATATAAATGTGAAAAACTACTCCAGAATTATGTCCAAGTGTGAAATGTATGTTCAAATAAGATACATACATGCCTGTCCTAATTATTAGTTTTTTGACTGACATTACCCCACTTAAACAATGCACATGGAACACAAAGTTGCACTCTCTCCACTATTTACTGATTCTGCAGTGCGGTTATACAATCTTGCAGATGTGGGAATGTTTTCACCTCATTTGAAAAAATTATTGTTTAAGTTAAAAAAATTAAGCAAACTAAAATATCTAAATCAAAGGCTCCTTTCACCAAAGCAATTCATTTCCCAAAGTTCACCAAAAAGAGACTTTCAAAGAGAGCTGTTCATTCGCATACAGCTCATAACACAGCCAGCCAGATAAAACTACAAAAAAGATGATTGGCAACAACAAGCAAAGCTAGCTCATAAAACAGCAAACTAGCTAGTAAGAACGCTAACTATAACTAGAGAGCAAAGGTTGTAATTGTCAGCTTTCCCAGCTATTGTTGGACCTGCTAAAAGGAGTAAATGAATTTGTAGAATGCTAAAATCACATACAAGCATACTTACAGTTTGTTTTGTTTCAGAGTGTTAGGTCTCTGGGAGTAAAAAGTATTTCTGGTGGACTCAAAAATGTATCTCTTTCCAACCCATTTCCACCTGTGGTGTCTAACCAAGCTCAGTTGGCAACAGGAGCAAACCTCAGGCCAGGACACAATTTGTGGGGTTCGCAGGAGGAGAAGTTCAAGAGCAGAAAACCCAGAGTAACACAAATGATGCAAATCAGTGCAGTCAAAGCTAAATCTCTGAGATACCAGGGTTTGAATCTAGCTTGTGGTTCAGCACAGGAGTCTTGTGCAGGGAAGAGAAATGAACTGGTACCCTCCAGACTTGGGGGTTTAGTAATTAAATATAATTGCCTTGCATCATTGAACTCTAGCAACTCTTTCGGTCAGCTTGGTGCCTGTGAGCTCAATCACCGAAGCAGCACATAAGCATTGCAGTCCAGACGTTATGGTTGAGCGTGCGACCTGACAAAACCAGAACCAGAATCGGATCATATGCGTTTTCCTTTCCCCGATCAGGTCACATCGTGAGGAACCCGTGCATGTTACTCTCGGACATGGCCGTACCCATAGAAGCTCACTTCGCAGAAATTGTGGGTCCCTGTATGAAGGACAGATCCTAGATGTGTGAGAGTGGAACTGGAGCTAAACGGTAGCCACAACAGTTGAGAGACAACATTTAGCACCAAAACCAACTGTTTTTACATTACTGGAAGGAGCCAAAAAATATTAAAAACAGGCCAAGATCATATTTCCTTTTTTTCTCAAAATTCAAATGGAATAATGCCATTTTCTGGTTCTTTCTTGTAACATTTTCACAAAAGAAACAAATGATGCATAGGTGCACGGACCCTTGTCCTTCAGAGGGATTCCATGTTAACTGCAGGCATCAACACAAGCAGACAGACAGGCTGGCAAACAGAAACAGTCATACAGCTTTTTGCTAAAAAGTGGTGTTTTTTATTTGGTTATTTTTTGTTAATCATTTTGTTAATTTTAAATATAAAACTATTTGTATTATTTGAATGATGTGATAAAATGAGGTTTCACAAGTCTAGTGCACACTGACAATTAGGGTACTTAGCAGTGAGGGCCATATTTGGGAGGGAACATATTGAATAGGGTACAATTAATTCTAGCAGGCAATCTTGTATGAAAAAGCTGCTTGCATGCTTGCTTGACTCTGTTTCGAGGTCTGCAGTAACGTGGAATAAAAAGGAAGGAAGGATAAGCCTGCCTTCTAGTGGTGAAGGAGATCTCAATTGACACAAGCACATGGACTCTGCATGTGCCATATCTATGATAATGGATCCACTCATTGATAAAGCACTATGGAGTTTTTGGACTTTCTAAACACTGTCACTTGAGGGCGCTCTACTCCCTAATAAAGAAAGCAAATTGTTATGGTCGACTTGTAATTTCCTCCTGCAGTAATAGGCTAAATAGTGTTGTACATAATGCATTCAAGACACTATAATATTTTTTCCGGTTTTCTTGTTTTATCTGGGCTGTCTATGAAACTGTTTTTTCGGTAATGGGTAACAATTGTCAATGAAAATGTAATAATATTGACTTTCTCTGGAGGAATCGGTTAAATGTGTAAAGATCAATGACATTTTCGCCAAAGTGGGATATGTTTAAATCAAGAGCTGCAGTATTTTTCTACTCCAAACCGGAATGAAATGAATGAAATATTCTCCGAAGTGGGATATGTTTATAAGAAGAACTGCATTATTGTTCTAATCCAAACCTGTCTGTGTGTCTGCAGGAAGAGGGGAAAGAAAGGAGAGAGGGGCGAAAGAGAAGAGGGAGGGATAGAGGAAGAGGAGAGAGTAGGCTACAATGAATGTGGCATAGTGAAGAGTAGCCTAGAGCGCGGCAGCACTGAAGCTGCAACGCACACGTTGCAGGCAAAACTTCATCGTGTTTTCCAATTATCAAATGTAGTTAAAGCATAGCCTACCCATTAGTCATCTTGCCATTATCCACAACAATTGGATTTAGTGTTTTTCTTTCTTCTGTGTTATGACCATCTGAGTGGTCATCCCCGCGGAGTCAAAGTGGAGCCCCGAGGGTCTCGGATTGGCGCGCTCCTGCAGGGGCTCGGAGGCGCGCCTGGGACTTCCAGATTTTTGCCTGGTTTTGTCTCAGCTAACCAGACCGATGCTTCGAATCGCCGGGAGAGGAGAGGGTCTCAAAGGTCCAGGACTCCCTCGACTAGGGGTCGTCTTGCACCACAGAACACCTTCCTAGACACTATTGCCACCCGTTTTGATGGAACTCGTAAGTAGCCGTATTAGGTGATGCGCACTTTCGCAACCGTCAGTGCGTGTTTTCAACGTGTTATTTAAAAATATGTGCAATCACCCCAAATGTTGCATTTGTTCATAAGCATTTTTGGAACATTGTATTCTCTTCAGGTTCATCTATATTAAAAACGCATATAATTTGCACGAATGAACGAATGGTAGACTTGATTACATGATTAGTTAATGCCTTGAATATGAATGAACGCTTTGTTCGTCCTCCGATTGTTTCTGATTACTTTCTGAATATTCATTTTCTACATGTTTACGGGCTCAAAATGGCATAGATTATCCCAGGCTTCAAGCTCCTTTTACTGTATGAAAATACAGACGTGTCTTGCTAAAACTAACCCCACAGATGATTGCCAGAACGAGGGGTTGTGTTGAAAGAAATACATTTTGTCTTATATTCATGTAATTCTCCATCCATTCACCAGGCAGATGCACACTCCCATGTGTCAAGTGGGTCATTAACCAAGTCAGGTGGGATTTTCCCATTGCTTTAGAACACCACAATAGCAGGTTTTCTGTGCGTGCTCGTCTGAGAGAGTGTGTGTGTGTTTGTGTGTACTGTTCATGCCACAATGACACTGACAGATTCATTTCTCATAAGTCTTTTGTGTCAACAATGCGCTGGCTGACAGTTTAAGGGCAGGTAATTAGTGTGACAGGTGTGGTAGTAGTCAAGGCGTTGACATGTGAGAGTTTCAGGAGTGTCAACTCGGTCCAATGGCAGCTCTAGTGAACCAGCTTTCCACAACACCACACACGCTGAAAACGGGAACAAGCTTTATACCCTATTAAAGACATGTGGAGTGTGTGTGTGTGCGCGCGTGTGTGTGTGTTCATGTGTAGCTAAGATATAGATAAATGGATGCATTTAGAGGGGGGAAGTGGTAGGGGGGGAAAGAAGGAAGAGGAAGTCACGTTGAGACCCCCCCATGCCGTTGAAGACCTGCCACCCCTCGCATGCATTTTTCCTGCTCTGAAAGCACTGCTCTCCCTGGATCATCGTCAAAACCCCCTTCTTGAGCAGCTACAGCTACCACACTGACATTCCCTATCCCGTTCCAACCCTCTGTTCTACACGTCCACATTCTATATTCCCTCTGTTCAATAACGAAGTATGTCTTTAGTGGATGCCTTCGTCGAACGTGGCTTACAGTCAATGTGCGTATATTGTATGTATCGGGGGTGGGCCCCCAGCAGGAATCGGACCCGCCACCATTGGCCCAGCCAGGGTCACGCTCCACCGACTGAGCGAGCCAAACTAGGCCTTCCAACTATCTTGTCTCTCCCTGAGATTCGATTCTCTTTGATTCCCAGGCCCTCCTTCGTTGCACCTCCTCGCTCCCTTTCATCATCTTTCCTCGTGTCTCTGTTTGTTAGTGTCATCTCGCCCTCTCTCGTGCTCCTCGCCACGGCATGATGCAACGCTTTAATATTGAGCATAATGGTCTCCTATTGACACCCGCACCAGGAGCAACGTGACCCGTGTGCCGGGGCTTCTGATTGACTGTCGTTGAGCACAGCGTATTTATTTTCTCCTTGTGTCGTCAGTGACACGTAACTGGAAGTGACTCTAGGACTGGAAAGGGGAGGTCTTTTGAGTAAAGTCTGAGGTGAATTAGACTGATAGCCCAAAAACACAGAAAAACTTGATAATCCCTTCATGTGCTGAGAATGTGTGGCTTGTTGAAGAGGGTCTTGTAATGTACTCTTCTTCTCATCACCTACAATTTGACTGGGATGCACCTTGGAGTGCAATATCCCCCAGATATGACTAGGCTCACATCTTGTCCCAATTGCTGAGGTGCGATACTCATTATTTTCTTCATTTTCTTTCCTCATGAAAGATTAAAACTATGAAGCATGAAATGTTCTCTCCAACCCCCCTTCTCCGTATTCTACCAATTCTTCAAAGTGAGAAGCCCAATACTACAAAACAAATTTCTGTAAAGGACTCAATCATCTCCTCCAGAGTAAATTGTTCCCTCAATAGAGTCCATTGAACCTACTAATCACACAACTTAATTAGACTACCACTTGAAATATTTAGGAGGGCGTATTTCCACGGAGTGCCCAGCAGTGCCGCTCAAACCCCCCATACCACGCTCTACTCAACCAGAAACTGCATTTATATGTAATTCATGTCTTTACTTTAACATGGCTCGCATTCATTGCCTTAGGCCCCTGACACCCTTAATGTGGACCAAGCTTGGATTTGCTATGGATTCTCTCTCATTCCATTTTCCTCACTCAGTCAGCGAACCTCACCCGGGGCTACAACTCACTACCGGTATCATTGTTGCTATGGTAAAAACTGGGTCTAAATCTTTCAATTTATCTTTGAAAAATGACCTGCAAAAAAGTAGATTTCAGGTATAAATAGAAATATCTCCAAAAAATAAGTTACAGTTCGACAAATGGCCATAAACAATCTCTAGTAATCGGGGTTTGAATTGGACCGGAGCCAGCAGGAGCTGAGCCTCGTGTACAAATGGTCAGAATGAAACCTAGAGGGAACTGAGCTCACGTCCTTCAACTGGTGAACAGTTAAAACATTTTGGAAATAAGAAAGTAGGTCTCCCCCACTTCCCAAATCCCCACTGAACTTCTGGAAGTCATGCTGCATAGTTCTAGAAAAGTCTTACTCATACACACCTGTGGTGTACTCACTTTTTAGGACGTAACTAGAATTTGTAAATATTTAGCAAATATGAAATATCATAAATCATTTCCACCATTATACAACAAAGGGGGTGAATTAGGTTTCAAAGTATTGGAATGTTTCCTAAAATCAGATTATAAAAAAGCAATTACATGATTTCACCTTTCTTATGAAATAAATATGATTAGTTTAGGGACAGTACACAATCGCTTCCATTTCCTAGAACTGATGGCAAAGAATGATCTGCCCTAAGTTCCCTGAGCAATGCAGATCCACCATTCACCTGCCCGCAGTCACTTCTTAATTTCTCCTTTTCGATCGATTTAAATTATATGCCTCCATGACCAAGACAAATTATATTCTACAAAACAATATAGAGAGCTATCAACCCATTCTGCCAATGTTGTAGTAAGATGTCACTGCTATGCTGCATTCATTAGATAATGCTACAGTGCAGCATTTCACAAGCAGAGGAATTTCTTATGGGTGTTTGCAGCCAGTACGTGTTAACTGCGTGGCTGGTGTGTCTAAAAATGGGTGTGGTGGAAGAGAGAGTCGAGAGAAGTGGGAGAATCAACTGCAGTAAGTGTTTTAATTTCTGCTTCCTGCTTCCGCTGTATTATTTTAGCTACACCGGTTAGGCAGATTAGGAGAAATAACACTGCAGGTTTCAGAAGAGGCAGGATTAGGCTAATTTAGTATTTGTGATACTGACCCTCTCACTTCCTCCGACACGCCTATTTTCAGACACTCTCCATTTATGCTGATACCCATACTTGCTGGATAGTCTCAAAACAGGCACTTGTCATTCTCTTAGCTTTCAAAAGACTTTCTGTGCCTGTTAGCATCATAGCTGCTCTTCCAATCGCACATGTGCACTGCGACTTATGAACAGAGGTTGTCTTTTTCACTTTCCAGTGTCTTCCTTGAGTAAAAAATGATTTGCTATGTGTGTCTTCATTGTTATCTTTTCTTGATATGAATTATAAATTAGAACACCCAGCCTATCAACATTTGTAGTTGTATATTCATTTAGTTCATTTTAATAAACACAATATAAACCCATGAAAATTGTATGCAGATCTATATGCACTTCTACACAATATGCACATTATACATTGCTATATCATATGTAATAATGCTTTTCACTCTCTGTTGTCTCTATATCATTATCAACATTATCCTTTTTTCATCATAATCTTGGTTTTCACTTTCTTCCTCCCTCCCTCAGACAGTAACTTTGTGCTGGGGAATGCCCAGGTGCAGTCCCTGTACCCCATCGTGTATTGCTCGGATGGCTTCTGCGAGCTGACCGGCTTTGCCCGTGGCGAGCTGATGCAGAAGAGCTGTACCTGTCACTTCCTGTATGGGGCGGAGACCAGTGAGCGCCTCACAACTCAGATCCAAAAGGCTTTGGATGAGCGGCGGGAGTTTAAGACGGAGTGCATCCTGTATAAGAAAGGGGGTAAGGAAGTTTCCTCTTAGTTCAAGTTGATGCAGTTTAGCCACTTGAATAATACGACAACCTTGACATGGATCCCAATGTTTTCTTAGGCTCTTATTCAAAGGTGTCTCTTCACCTTCATATGTGTTGATTGGAGAAAAAACAATATGGGCTATTGTAAATTATTAGGCTAGTTTTTACCAATGAAATTATTTATTGTCAGGGCTGGTTAACAAGAAGATACTGAAAGAGTACATTATTTTCAAAGGACATTTTAACACAGGCGTTGGTTTGCTACATACTCAAAGCTCTGGTTTTCTGTGTGTCTGTATCACAGGAGACCAGTTTTGGTGTCTGCTGGACGTAGTGCCCATCAAGAATGAGAAGGGAGAGGTGGTCCTGTTTCTGGTCTCCCACAAGGATATCACAGAGACGAAAAGGAACCAGCAAGACCAGGGAGAACATGGACAAGACTCAGACACGGGTGAGGGGGGGGGGGGCTTACAAAAGATGTGGAGAAAAAGACAAGGTTGCAGGGGAGGATCATAATCGAAAAGAAAAATCATTAAAAACACAGAGATACTTTGACAGTTAAGCAATGACCAATATAAGCTAACTAGAGCCTCTATCAACACCCAGATGAGGACACAGGTCTGGAGGTACACAAGATCACCCGTCCCCCAGGGTTTGACAACAACCGTAGACGTAGCCGGGCCGTGCTTTACCAGCTGTCTGGACACCTGCAGAAACAAGACAAGAGCAAGCGCAAACTCAAGATCAACAATGTGAGTGTTTCTCTTTAATACTCGGATACATTTGCTGCAACTGTATTCAGATGACTACAGTTTCATGTTATTGCTTATCAGCATATGTAATTGTCTCCATGCTTGCTGAATGTTATCCAATTGAGACCAATTTTTCTAAAACACACCCCGACACTCAATCAGAACTATGCATTTGTCACATATTACCAGTTCGCTACACCAGGATGCCAGGAAAATAGTCTTGCAGCAGGAAATGTGAATTGCTATTTGGATTGAAAGTTCAGGACATTTCATTATAGGTGATGTTTTTAAAGCAGAAATCACAAGCTCCGGAAGCCTGGCTCGTATACACTATAAGCTTTTATGATACGCTGTGAAGGAGGGTCACATAAGAATCTGGCATGTTTTAACATGCACAGTCACATGTATTTGTCTTCGAGCTCTGCATTCCAAACGGCCACATAGTCCCTAAATAGTGAATGACCAGAGCTCTTGACTGTCCCAAGTATACAGTCAAAGTAGTGCACTCTAAAGTGAACCATTTAGGAAACAACCCCTCTATAAAGGATAGATTCCAATACACTGACCTTTGAGAAGCTGTTTGTCCCTCTGGGGGATGGGGGGTTGGGAGAGAGATCTGCACCTTGGGAAACTCCCCCCTATTGATTTGATTCAGCGTGGAGGTCTGCAGCTCGCTGGATTTCATTTGCTTGGATCACGCCCGGGTGTAACTGCGTTTGATTCTCAGGCTGTTGCCTTATAGCACAGGGACAAGACTAGATTGTTTCTGCAGTGGGGACATCACGTTGCATTTACATCATAGCCTGACAATAAGATGCATTTGACATTTTGAATGAGGTTACGTGGACATAGAGGGCCAGGGTCATAATGTGTGAAGTCTGCAGTTGCCACCCAGCTTGAAGAAAATGTCAGTATTAATACTGGAAAATATTTCCAGACAGACATTTTGTTTACGAGCATCTGTGTTCTCTGTATTTGACAAAACTTGGATTGCATGCTGAGGCCTCTTCAAAATCTGTAATTGTTGGGATTTGTGTGCAATGTTGAACCCATCTACGAGTTAACTAAACATGTTTTCGGAGCATTAATTCTGACATTTGAACAGTTGGTTGTAAGCATTTTGCTAGTCTAGCTATATTGATATGGATAGATATCACACTTAATCTTTTTTTGTCATTGTCAAGTGTACATCATTTTGGGAAATGTTTTCAACAGATTTATAGAGATTTATATTTGTATCATTTTGAAAGAACAGTCTGTAAAATTTGAGACAATGCACTGGTAATTTTTGCCTGTAAATTATTTTTACAGATTTGTTTTCAGTGTACATAACCTGCAAGCAATGCCACCATGACTCTGCTTCTCTCTCTTACACACACACACACACACACACACACAAACACAAACATTTGTTTTTACTACTGACTTTTTTCCATTAATATATATATTTTTTTATCCCCTGACCTTAACTGTAACCTTCACCCTGAAAATCACATTGTAACCCTAACTTTAGCCTAAGCTTAAAAATACATTCCAAATGATCAAGTGAGGACCGGCGACATGTTGTCACTAGTTATTTATTTCTCTGGGTTACTCTACTTGTGAGGACGTCTGGACCTCACAAATATAGTAGTACACATACACACACACAAACACCACATACGCAGACACACACATACACGCATCTTAGTAATATTGTAATGTAATAATGGAGCCATCCCCATTCGTATAGTTCACAATGTTTTGTATGATGTGATGTTTTTATTTCTATTTGAACAGCATTAAGAAGAGCTGCTGCCTAGGCAAAAAAATACAAAAAATAAGCATTAGTTCCCTGACAACCGCTAATGGGGATCTGAATAAAATACAAAATTATACACAGTTGTTCTTGATTATTCAAATTTGGTCTAAATTCTAATTAGCTTGGTTCCAGATCTGTTTGTGCTCTGTAGCTAACTCCTCTGGCCATTCTTATGCAATTCAGAAAACACGGGTTAGCTAGACAGCACAAGTTAACTCTTGAATTAGCCCAGTTCTTGAGGGGAGACACTTTGTTTTTCAAACCCAACTTACATTTTACAGTACATTGCTTGAAATAGAATGCATTTGAAAGTGCTTCACTAATAAAAATTAAGAAATCAGTGTAAAGTCAACTGAAATAATCAACTGAAATAGAAAGTATAGGTTGAGAAGCACCAGTGATTCCGGGGCAAAGAGCAAAAAAATCAAATAGTCAAAGTACTGTGCATATTCAGAAACATTTATCTGACTAATACAGAAAGATAAAAATAACTCATAATTAAGGACTGATGTGTTCATGTTTTCTCTTCCCATTTCACTTCCTCTCCAGAGTATGTTTAGGGCGACCACCAACCCCATTCCTGAATACAAGGTGGCTGCCACCCCGAAATCCCGCTTCATTCTACTCCACTACGGGACCTTCAAGGCAGGCTGGGATTGGTTGATTCTGCTCGCCACCTTCTATGTGGCCATCACCGTGCCCTATAATGTGTGCTTCACCGTGGTGGAGGGGCGGGAAGAAGGGGGTGGATCCGGGGCACGCAACCCCCCCAGTTACAGTGACATCTTAGTAGAGATTCTATTTATTATTGGTAAGATTGGAGCCTTACTCCATCCGCCCATTCATCCATCCACCCACCCATAATCATCCATCTATATCTGTCCATCATCATCCATCTATATCTAGAAATCCATTTATCAATCTGTCAGTCCATCCCTCGCTCCCTCCATCTATTGATTCATTTATTCATCCATATTCTTGGGGACAGGGCTTACTTACACCGTTAGATTTCCTGCCGACCAGGGTCATTTATGAATGCATGCATTAAATCATCTATCCTATGACTGCCTACAGCCAATAAAAATCCACATCTCATTATGACAGCCAATAACAATCAACATCTCATTAACTCACCTGATTGGTCAACAGACGCTTTCTCATCTAATCAACATCATGCCAGTCATTCAAAGATATTTATGAGCATGGCTGTCTTCCATCGGACTGAACTGAAATCAACAGGCTTCTGTGATTGCGATGTGATATAATTTAAATATGGGATCTTTTAAATATACCTTTATTTTTCTGGGCTAGTTTAACTGACATTAAAAATACATTTTCATGTGTAGACCTGACAAATACAGCAGCAAATTTTCTGCTCTTGCAGTTGCATGCCCTTGTGCAATGGATTTTTTGTGGAAAGGCCAGAGAAAGTGTGGCCAGGAGTCCCAGGGGGTTGATGTTGGTGTAAGTGGCATCTTAAGCAAGGATTTCTTTCTCTCATTGCTGTCCAGCCACTCACTCAGCCAGGGTTTGTCGCCAGTTGAGTAAAGCTTTTTCCAAACACTCACTGAATAGTCTGATATCCTAATTGCACGTGCTGTGTGGAAAAACATTAGAATGGCTTGGTGTAAATGCCTAGGAAGAAGACATGCCATAATCTTCAACTCTCCAGAGCCGGTTAAGAGTTGCTCTGATGAGATGTGGTTGTATGTAGAATATCACGATATTCAGGGCAAGGAGAAAAAACGTCTAAGAAAATTTTAAACAACTAAAACAACAAACATTGCCGTGTTCCCTGTTACAGATATTGTGTTCAACTTTCGTACCACTTATGTGAGCACGACGGGTCAGGTGGTGTATGATGCCCGCTCGATCTGTGTGCATTACGCAACCTCCTGGCTGTTTGTGGACCTGATTGCTGCCTTGCCCTTTGACCTGCTCTACGCCTTCAACATCAGCGTGGTGAGTGCATTGCAGGAACACGGGGTACCAACGCGCACTGGACACATTTGAGCGCATACATATTACACACGCTTCTACATGCATCCACTGCACACAAGCACACACGCACAAACACCCACAGAATCACACACAAATACACACACACACACATTCACACGCGCAGTGATCGCATTATTTTCTGTTGAGGGTTCTGTAGCAACACGGATGGGTTCAGATTTAGTGTGCATGTGTGTATGTGTGTGTGTGTGTGTGTGTGTGTTGGTCAAAGTCCTTAGCCTCCCCAGGCTCCAGTGTAATGGCGTCCAGTGTTGTGTCAAAACTCGACTCCCACTGTCTCATCGATCCGCTTAACCCAGAGCATCTTTCGAAAGGACAACTCAAAGGCATTGCTCAACTGGCAAACTTTGGAAATGCACAAGTAGACACACCGCGCACACAAGGACACACACTTTTACTATCCTTATCGGGAGGCCACAATCAATCATTGTCCATATGCCCAACCCAAACCCGAACCCCAATGGAAACCCTTACGCTTAACCGAACCCTGTAGGCAAAAACTGAAATTCTTCTCACAAGGACTCGCAAAACGTCCCCACTTTGTCAAGTTGTCCATGATTTACTATCCTCCTGGGGATGTCTAGTGCCCCCCACAAACAGGCTACTGGGAAAACAAAAACCCCTGACCTCTGCTTACCTCTGCTCCCCTCCCCCTTTCCCTGGGCAGTACTTTGGGGTGCACCTGTTGAAGACGGTCCGGTTGCTACGTCTGCTGAGGCTGCTGCAGAAGCTGGAGCGTTACTCCCAGTACAGCGCCGTGGTCCTGACCCTGCTCATGTCCACCTTCGCCTTGCTGGCCCACTGGATGGCCTGCGTCTGGTACTTCATCGGAAGAAAGGAGATCGAGAGCAACAGCTCCTGGGATATCGGTCAGTAAACCTGGATGAAATAAACACGCACAAGCTGGTAAAGATCAGTGTAAACATGTGTATGCAATGTTACACACACATACACACACACACACACACACACACTGACTCCTTATCTGGTGGTTTCTTAATTGAGCAGTGACTTGAATTCTAATCACGATCTCTTGGGACATTGGTTGGTTAGTTACTTTCCATCCATACATGGACACTAGCTTTATAAGCTTTCTCTGGCCTCATATCTGTTTCACCAGCACTATATCCATAAGGACAATATTATTATTTCAACTTTAGAATTTGGTAGATTGAAAAGGGGTTTTAGTACCATGGACAAGGCAATTACGTATAACACATTTCAGCACCACGGACAGTGGCTCAACACGGAACATGCTTCAGTACCACGGACAACTCCAGGGACTAGAGATAGTGCTGAATTAATGGCTCCGCATGTAGAGAGCAAATGAAGTCTGAATACTAACTCTGTGTTAACAGATGTCAAATACTTAAGCGTAGGTCATCAACCATTTATATGCTTAGATTTCATAAGTAGGCTCTGAGATTATTAGGGGCCAGGGCTGGATTACTGATTGGTCCCTGGGGCCTGACTTCCAGAAGGGGCCCCCAACCAACAAAAAGAGACGTATTAACTTTTTTCAGCGGGTAGCATATAATAATATCTAATAGTACAAATTGTTAATATAATTGCAAAAATTCTAGGAACATTGTTTATAAAACTGCTGCTTTCCTTTTAGCCTCAAGATATATTTTTCAGAACAGCACTACAAAGTGTAATGATTTCTCTTTGACCATGCTGAAATGCAGAAAGTAAGCTGTTATTTTGGACTAAACCCAATGGTTTAGTCTGGCCCTTTAAGGGATATGCATACAGACACACCCTTGGGACTTCTTGGTTCAGTGGTGTTTGGTCCATGCATTAATGAAGCAATCTACTTAAAGGTTACTGTTAAGTGTGGCATTACTGTTTTAAATACCAGTTGATAGAAATGTTGGCTCTAACTGTCTGCAATTCTCCCCAGGCTGGCTTCATGAACTGGCAAAACGTCTTGGCACTCCTTACATATTCTCACCTTTAACATCGTTCCTTGGAGTCACTGATTCGCTGCACACTTCTATAACTAATGGTCTGGCGGCCAATTACAATCACTGGAATGCATCAGGGTCCAAGCCCATTGGGCAGGATTTCTCCACAACCTTCAGCTCCAGCCAATGGAATGTCAGTGGGACCAATGGTTCAGGGGTCTCGGGCGCGGCGCTGGGAGGCGGCCCATCAGTCAGGAGCTCATATGTGACGTCGCTATACTTTGCTCTGAGCAGTCTAACCAGTGTGGGCTTTGGGAACGTCTCAGCCAACACAGACTCTGAAAAGATCTTCTCCATCTGCACCATGCTCGTAGGAGGTGAGTGAACGACAGAAAGACATACAGACAGTGAGAGAGACATCTGCACCATGCTTATAAGAATGTAAATGACAGACAGACATATTCACATGCTCATTGGAGGTGAGCAACAGACAGACAGACAAACAGCAATCAAACAAATTTGACTTCCTGGGCCAGAACCATTGTGCTCTTTAGGGAGAATAGATAGTCCACAAACGTCCAGTGGTAAAACTTTTTGTCCACTTGTTTCCAGGATGATCTTTCAGCTCTGTCTTCATGTGTCTGTGAGTGACAGCCACAGTTAGGCTAAGAAATAAGTGTCAAAGAGTTGGGAGTGAAAAGCCTCTGTCATGCTTGTCTGGCTGCCTGATACTCAGGGCAATGCTTCTCTAAAAGCCTAGAGTCAGGGTAACTGGGTGACACATCACCATGGCAACGAAGGCAGCTGGCCAGAGCTGGATGTGAGTTAGGAAGCAATCTGATGCCAGGCTGATTCCAGACTTATGCCAGACTCCACTGTATGAGTCGGCAGCTTACAGCTTATTGGATGAAACAAGAAAGGATGGATAAATGATCCATGCATAATGATGAATGGATGAAAGATGGACAATGGAGGGATTATTTGATGGATGAAAATGATGGATGAATAATTGGATGGATGATGGACAGATAGACCGATAGATGGATTATGGATGGATAAATAGATAGATGGATGATGGGTCTCAGCAGTTTAACCAGCGTGGGCAGGAATGAATGAACTGTCAAATGAGTACCCTGCAGAATGAGTGAAGTCATTTATTCCTCTAGCCCTGATGCACGCTGTGGTGTTCGGCAACGTGACGGCCATCATCCAGAGGATGTATTCGCGCCGCTCCCTTTACCACACCCGTACCAAGGACCTGAAGGACTTCATCCGGGTCCACCGCCTTCCCAAGGCCCTGGAGCAGCGTCTGTTGGAGTGCTTCCAGACCACCTGGTCGGTCAACAACGGCATCGACGTCAGCGAGGTGGGTTACGGCGCTTGGGTGCTGGACGGAAGACTCATACGTCCCGCTCATAACTTCACGTCTGTCCTCGTCTAGCTGTTGAAGGACTTCCCTGACGAGCTGAGGGCGGACATCGCCATGCACCTGAACAAGGAGCTCTTGCAGCTGTCGCTGTTTGAGTCGGCCAGCAGGGGGTGCCTGCGATCACTGTCCCTCATCATCAAGACCTCCTTCTGTGCCCCAGGGGAGTTCCTCATCCGCCAGGGAGATGCCCTCCAAGCCATCTACTTTGTCTGCTCCGGGTCCATGGAGGTTTTGAAGGATAACACGGTGTTAGCAATACTGGGTAAGGGAAATGTGTTTGTGTAGGGTTGTGACATGTCTGTATTCACATTTGACTAACAATGTGGGGACCAAAAATACCCTTAAAGATAATAGAGAAAAGAAAATGTTGATCATGCTTGGACCATTTTATACATTTAAGTTTATAATTGGGGTTGGTGACTAATGGTTAGGTTCATGGGTTGGATTTAGAGTTAGGTTTAAGTGTTAAAGTTAGGTTTTAACGTTACATTATCATTCGTTTTAGGTTAAGGTTGTGTTAAGGGATAATGTTAGGTTTTTAGTTTATGTTAGGGTTTGTTTTAGGCTAAGGATAGGTTTAGGGTTAGGAGTTAGGGAAGATAGGATTCTTAATGGGTATAACTTTTGATGTCCCCACATGGATAGAGAATGTGATGTGTTTTTCATCTGCTGTGTTTATTTTGTCATGGCGCAATGTTAAATCTCTAAAGGTCTTCATCTTGTCTATGAGATTAAGAGAATGACTGTCAACTTCCAGCCTTCACTGATGAGTTATCATTGAGCATAGCGATTCACCTTTCTTCTCTTCACCCTGCCCCTTTCCAATCAATTATAAAGGAGGCCTGCATAATTGATATTGTGTTTGTTATTAATGTAATGTTCAGTGCTGCAGGTCGTTTATATCTGGCCGGTCTCCACACAACCTGACATTGACTGAGCACAAGCATACCGGTGACAGAATAAGATCAATTCGGCACTCGTGTCGGTTGGCCGTGTGTCTGTCCGCGCTTCTGTGTCGGCGAGCGCGCGAGAGTTGCCATGCCTGCTGTGAATTCGTTTCAGCGTGCGTCTCCGCCTGTGCATGTGTTTCCTGTTTGCCTCCCTAGGCCGCGGCGACCTCATCGGCAGCGACTCCCTGACCAAGGAGCAGGTGATCAAGACAAACGCCAACGTGAAGGCCCTGACCTACTGTGACCTGCAGTACATCAGCCTGAAGGGGCTCCGCGAGGTGCTGTGCCTTTACCCGGAGTACGCCCAGAAGTTCATCGCAGAGATGCAACACGACCTGACATACAACCTGAGGGAGGGACACACGGCTGAGGTGAGGAGTGAGGCGGCGCATAAAACCCACCCGAGCACAACTGGACTAAGAGACAGGAACCACTTCCCTACCTCAGACACAACCAGGTCGGAGTGGCATCATTTCAACCAGTTTTGCTCTCTGGGATTACTGTCTCTCTCTCTTTAATATTCTCTGTCTTCCTTTTTGTCTCTGACATTCTCGGTTTCTGTCTCTCTCTGACGTTCCCTGTCTCTCTATATACTTTTCTCTCTCTCTCCCTGTCTGTGTCTCTCTCTCTCCCTGTGTCTTTCCCTGTATGTATTTCTGTCCGTTTCTCTTTTGAAATCATCGCTTCTCTCTATTTATCTTTCGCTCTGTCTCCTCGGACCTTCTTACTCCTTATCTCTCCTCTCTTATTTTGTGTCTAGGTTTCTTCGTCTCTCTCTCTCTCTTTTTGTTGTTTCTCTGTCACTGTTTCTCTCATAAACACACACTCACACCCAAACTTACAAGCATATGCATGGACCTCACACCTGTAACCCCTCGAGGTCACCAGTCATCCCCAACACAGGCGCTTATGTGCGCACACACACACACACACACACACACACACGCACACACGCACACACGCACACACGCACACACGCACACCCACACATCCTTCACAATGGTTCAGCTCAGATGCAGCGCGCACCCGTAAACTCACGTGTTACGGCGTACTCCCTCAGCTTTTCCCCCTCACTTACCATTCAGCGTACACACACCTACCTCGCGCCGACAGTGGATTAGAAATAGCAGCGGCGCTTCTCAGAGCGTGCCACGGAAGCTAAATATAGCACGCAGCGGAGGAGGGGGCTGTCCCTGTCTGACTGTGTCCCCCCTCTGCCTGCAGCCCAAAGTGGAGCTCTGCCTGATAAATATAGAAACAGATCAAACAGATGGTTGATACAGAAGTACAAAAATAGATAAGCGGAGAAGGATCTCCTGATGGCCCCTGGGGGCGGGTCCCAGCTGGAATCCTCTGTATCGGGATGAATCGCGCAATGAAATGCCAGAAGTGTAAACGACATGCACAGGCACACGCGCGCGCACACACACGCGCGCGCGCGCACACACACACACGCCGGTACACATATGAAAGGACAGGTGCACACACCGATGCGCGTGCCCATACAGTTATATACGCACGCACACAAGTGCCGCGTTCTGTTTTTGTTGCAGACTGAGACGGCGCTGGCCCTTTCTTCGGCACGCTGCACATTAACTGCGGCACGTGCATCACACACACACACACATACACACGTGCGTGTGTGCGCGCACACACTCCGAGACATATCAGAACACCCCCACCTCAGCACTACTCTCCCCAGGCCTCTCCGTGCTAAATTTAGCCCTTCTGATCTAAATATAGCCCCTGCCCTGGGCACGTTGAGTTGGCGAGAGAGGGAGTAGGAGGAGAAGAAAGTAAACAAGAGTTAGAGGAGAGTGGATTAGGGATGTCAAAAAGAGGGAGAGAGAAAGTGAGAGGGAAATAGATAAAGAGATGGGGAGAGACAGAGTACAAGATATTAATGCCAGATAGTTTCTATAACTTAAAGATAGGGGGGTGAACAGACGAAAGGACATGAGAAAATACAGAACAGAATATGCAGTGTTTCATACATGGCTAGGATTCTGGAAGATTTGACTCCCATTACTCCGAGTTGTCTTATCGTATATCACCAGACACATTGTGAATAAAAAAATAAATAATAATAATACATTATACTTATATAGTGCTTTTCAGGGAACCGAAGACGCTGTACAACAGTGACATGGAACAGAAAACAATAGTATTATTAATAGTAACAATAGAATAGTATGTCTTCCTATATCGGTATTGTAAATGGTAAATGAGTCTTTCTTTAATGTGAATTGTGCATTAGCCTCATGCAAATATGTTACTGCAAACATTGCAGAAATAGAATGTGGAAAACTCAGGCATCAGCATCAATGGGGATGGAATGTGGTAATACAGCAGTGTGGTGAATGATTGCTTGTCTATTTTCTCATTGTAGTTTTCTGAATGGCAGTTGTTTGTCTTCATTATAGTGTTGTGATTCCGTTCATCTTCATTTTATTACAGTGAGTCTGGTCATCTTCACGGTGTTGTTGTGAATGATATCTGGAATGCCAGAGTGTTGTGAATGGTAACCCTCGTTTTGCATCAATGGGGAGTGCACCCTCTGCTGATCAAACTGGAACATTACATTTTTTCACCTTCTTCCCCTTTCCCTTTTCACTGGTCTTTCTCCCTCTCGCTCCCCCGGTCTCCCGCTCTCTCTGTCTCACACGCACCCACCCACACGAATACAGATGGATTGGGAGACCACCGTGAAGAAGCTTCCTTCTATCAAAGAGGACGAGGAGGGGTCAGAGGAGAATCGAAACTCGCCCCTTCCCAAAATGTCCCGTACCCCTCTGGGTCTGGGGCGTGGACTGAGCTCCCCGCTGCGCTCCCCGCTACGCTCCCCCCTGTTGCCCCCGCGCGGCCCCTTCCGCACACCCACAGACCGCCACACCCAGCGGCCCTCCAACCTGAATATCCCTGCGGTGAGCTTCAGCTGCGCCCCCCCGGACCTCAGTCCCAGGTAGGAATGATCTGTGCCAGAGGTGCATGACCTGGTTGGGGGGCGGCTTCATGGGATGCCCAGCACAGTCCATTGGGGGAAAACATGTTTTTAAGTTTTCTATGCTCTCTACCGACCAAACGAGTGTTATTTGTAAATGATTTCTTTGGTACGGATGAAAAAGCCATCAAGTGATAAAGTGTTACGAATGCTTTGGACATGAGTTTTAGAATCATGCCAAGTCACAGAGTGGCCATTTTGTGTTAATCATCTTATATGAGAAGAGGCCACTTTCATTTGGCTCACTGCTTACACAGCTTTTTTCATACCTAAGCAAAATTCTAATTGCACTGAAATGCAAAAATATTGATTTCTGTATTCCAACCTTCTAAAATGCTCTAAAAATGAAGGATTTATTTAGGTTTCATTAGATGAACCATTTAGAAATGTTTGCCCGTTTTATGTACAGTCCCCACATATTCAGGTGTAAAAGGTTATTGGACAGATTAAAATTACGTATATAAAGTGGCCGCAGTTAGTATTATGTCACATATCCTTTTCCGTTCAATGATTGTCTGAAGTCTGCACGCACAAACATCAAGATGCTGATATCTTCCCTGGTGAAGCTCTGCCAGGCCTTTACTGCAGCCATCTTTATTCTCTGCTTTTTTAATGGCCCTTTTTGCTATCAATCTTTTTTTCAGTGTGTGAAATGTATGCTCCACTGGAATCATGCTGTGTGATTGGCCAGTTTAAATGTCAGACACACATGCCCAAGCCAGAACACTTTGGGTCATATGCAGTCCTTTTTCCCTAACACAATTTCCATCACTGTAAAACAGGTTAACATTTGTCTTCTCTGTCCATAAGACTTACCAGTCTGCCTCTGATGTATCCTGATTTAGTTGCCTCATGATGGCTAGCTGGTCCACATGTCGTGAGACACCAGCAACAAACTCCAAATGCAAATACAAAGCCTAGAATCAAGACTACATATTCACAGCTATTTTGTGCATGCATTAAGATGCAAACAAATGTGATTGTCCCAAATGTCCACATACTTTTGGTACTATACAATGGGGGGACTATATACATAACATGCTGTCGTTTATAAATGGTTCATCTCATTTGAAAAAATACCCTCAAATTAAAACTGACAGCCTGCACTCTAATACAATATTCATTAAATACTTTCAAGGTGCTGGGCTTGTTGTCACTGTCCAAATACTCTTGGAGTTGTTGAGTTGGATTCACTGTTGAAATAGCGAATCTGGTCCCATCTAAAAAATCTCCTACTTTTTCAAATTTCTTTCCAGCTGAAAAAGTCCTGCCTTGCAAACAAACGATTGGCTTAGACAAAATGTGTTCTATTGATTCTAGCCTATTAGTACAGAACAGTGCATCCCCTCTCCCCAAATGACCAGTTCCAGACCTGAAACTCATTTTAACTGTGATTGGTGATAATCTGTCTGAAATCCGTCATACTTTGACAACGGTATGTTTTTGGAGGTGAACCTGGCGAGTTACATGGGTTGATCAGGGGATCGTAGTATGACTTTAAACCACGGTCAACATGTCATTGGTGCACACAAGCTGCTATTGTTCTTCTCTTTCCCTCCCTAGGTTTGTGGATGGGATTGAGACTGACAGTGGCCGCAGTTTGGGCCAGAAGTTTGACTTCAGTCCCAGCGTGACCCAGTTATTTCCATCAAGCCCTAATCCAGGTGCAAATTCATATAGCCCTGAACATAACACGCAATTGCAATGTCCTGTTCATCAATATCCCAGTGATCTAGATGTGAACGCAGATATGTTATGGGACATTTAAAAGCAATTCACAAGTCTTTAAAAGTCAACTGACCTTGCTCTCTCTCCTGTTTCTCTCTGCATGTCCCTGCATGTCTCTGCATGTCTATAGGAATACTGAATGATTCAGACACCATGCAGACTATCGCCACTCTGAAAGAAGAGGTGAGTCATGCTGATGGATAACTGTACATTCTAGACTGTGTTTGAATGATCATTCATTAACGCATCTGCATCTGTTTCTCTCCTCCCTTGTCATCCCCTTCTCCCTGCCCCTTCTCCTCCCCTCCTCTTCTACCTGCTTCCCATGTCTCACCCCTGTCCCAGATGACCAGCCTATCCTACCAGGTGTCACAGGTGGTCCGCGACCTCCAGGAGATGACACAGCTGCTGAGGCCCCTCCTCCAGCCCCTCCAGTGCCCCTCCCAGTCGGTCCTCTCATCCCTGATGGCAGCTCTGTCTTCACCCACTATGAGTAGCCCCGCCCCTCCGCCGGCCACACGCCCCATTGACTCCACCTCACCGCGTGTAAAAGACACAGAGATGTGGAGGGAGAGGAGACATTCGGACCCCCATTTCAAGCCATCATTCAGTGGCATGCCCCCAACCCGCTCGGCTTCCACAGGGGCCAAGCCGTCCCCAACCGGCCCTGTTCAGCTCAGCTTCATTGACGAGGAGAGACCCATCATCTGAGGGCCGGGTAGACATCAATGCTAGGCCAGATTTTCCTCACTGACAGTTAGGTATGGGACTGAGAGGGCCTAGGCTTCACCAACACAGGACAGGCAGAGACTGGCATTAGAGAATGGCATCAGAGACTGGCATCAGAAACTGGCAGGCACATCACTGCATGCGGCACATGCCCATGACTAACGCAGGTCACTATTTCTGGAATATTAAGTGGCCAATAGATATTTATCATTAACAAATCTATGTATTATTAAGAGTAAATATATTATTCAATGTTATGACATGAGAAGTTGTTACACATTATCTACCACTGGTTATGATCAAATGAAATTGATTAGTAATTAAAAAAAACGATTGTGGCTTTAAAGTTTTGTTTTCTTGATTTGACACATGCTGAATCTTTATTGGTTGTTGGCTCTGGATGTATTAAATATTGCTACACACACACACACACACACACACACACGCACACACACACACACACACACGCGCACACACACACACACACACACACACACACACACAAACACGTGAAATGAAAACACGTCAGGTGCCATTCAGGGTTTTATTTTAGCTTTTGACATTGGTGTTGTTTCAGGAACCACTAATTGGTGGTGAGAACGGTGAGGTGGCTGGTTGGGTGGAGTCGAATCAGGCAGCGGGGGGGGGTTCGTCTCCAGCCCATGACTACTCTGTGAGCCGTCTGAAGGACTGCACGTTGGGACACACCGCGCCCCAGTCCACTGGCTTACGGTACTCGCCTTTCTCCAGGAGGTACTGGCGCCCCTTGTAGTTGGGGTGCTCGTAGAATACCCACCAGCCGCCCAGGACCTTGCAGGAGTGCACCTCGCGCCAGTGGTACTTCTCCAGCACGGACGGACAGTCCTCGGTGGCCTCGAACGCCTGGCCCGCAAAGTCTCCCTTGCCGAACAGCTGCAGCTTGTATGGGCCGCCGCTTACCTGGAGGAGGGTTAGGGTGAGAAGCGGGGGAGGGTGGAGGGGAGGCGTGACAGGGATGCGATGGTAGAGAAGGACGAGGCGGAGGCGTGTCAGTACAGAGAGGAAGGCTTGTATGGCCTGGGTTAGGCAACCCTGTTCCCGGAGTGCCACAACTTACTCAAGGCTTTTGTCCCAACTAGTCAACCCAGCTGACCGGTTGAGCTAATGGGATCAGTTGAGCTGTTGACTAAATTTAACACACCTGGTCCTCCTGGTTACTACAACATGTTAACAAGGCCTGCAGGACTGCAGCACCAGGGTTGCCAGTCCCATAGTTGGAATCCAGATCAATTTTATTAATTATCATAGTGGGAATAACTATATGCCCACTGAAAGCGGCTCTTAGTTATTCCCACTAAGCGCCCGTTACATTGATGACTATATGTTAACTGATCAATAACAGGCTAACTCAACCGATGCCCTCTTATCTAACTCTAAACTCTCCAACCTGTGCCGTTTTTGAACGACTTCAAAAGGCAATCTACTGTGTAGAGAACGGGGAGCTTTTTGAGTCAGGCCCAATGACACATACACTTACAAAGTGAACAATCTTGCAAGAGCTGACACGGTCGTTGAGGCCCATCCAGCGCTGGTACTCTGGGTACTCTCCCCGGGTCAGAACATACTGGTAGCCGGTGTAGTTGGGCCTCTCGTACACCACCCAAGCGCCGCTCTCCACACGGATGGAGTTACAGCGGCTCAGGTAAGAGTGGAAGTCCGTACAGTCGCTGTCACACTCGTATCGCCTCCCCTGGAAGTTCTTGTCCTCGTAGAACACAATCTGGAGAGAGGGCATAGATTACATTGCACTGTGATATCCTCCGTGATATCCACCAATATCCTCGGTTGTCCTCTGGATAGTTAGATATCTCTAAGTCTATTTGGAATCATCAGAATGTTTATGTATCAAACCCTAGTGTTACCACGCTGACCAATCAGTGGCCTTCTCAAACCCACTGATGTCTTGGTAATAACACCTGAAACACTCTGACCCTTCCCAACGCTATCTTGAGCAACGCCGAAGCGAATGCATGTATACTCCACCAGTGATTCGGTTTCAGAGACACGCGGTCAAATCGTAGAGCGTGTGTGCCGGTCTGCATGCTATTCCACAGTTATGTGTTGAGAACGGCCCCGTCTGATTAGACACTGAGCGGCGCCACTGAACAGGGTCCGCCAAAGCAGCAGTCCGCGGGTCGTTCCCTACTTACCCGGCCCATCTTTGACATTGTTTTAGTACCGCCCACGTCACCCTGAAGGCTCCCCGATGAGGTGCTCCTGGATGCCCTGGCCAACTCCCCGAGTCCCTTTTATACCCACCGTGCCAGTCGCTATACCCGCCACGCCAGTCATTTGTTCTATAAAACCGGCACATTTGCTTTGTCATGAAAATGAGATCCAAAAATTGAGTCAGTGATTCGAATGCTATTCATGTTTTTCCAGAAAAAGACGAGCGGGGATTACATGGCATAAAGGGCCGCACTGACTGAACAGGCGGGGGGTCGATGACCCCGTGAAAAGGGGCGACCAGCCCCCCTTTAACCCTCACCTCACCGCTGTAAACACGCACAGATACACACACGAACACACCAGCCACGTTGCCGTTCCGCCGACATCAGAAACAAAATGAAGGGCTCTCGCTAACGGGGCAGACGCGCACTTTCACAAACACACGCGTGTGCCATTTCTCTCGTTCCACAAGTGTTCTTTAATACTGACACCCAGACCCGCAAATTCATTAAGTGACCAGTTCCATGTCCGAGACCTCTGCCAGGTACACAGGTACACAGGTGACCTGGATTATGGCGTTCCAGGTCACTGAGAGGAAAAAACATCTAAGTAGAAATAATCTATATGTTTGTTACTGAAGCGTTTATCAGCAGCCACTTGGCCTCCACTGAGGTCCAAATCGTTACTGACCCTATCCAATCGCCCACTCCGGTTACCCACTCTTCCAAAAATGATCATCCAGCAGACAGAGAGCAAGCTAGCAGTACAGGTCAATAATGATCAAAATGTACTGCCACCTGAACAGTTTCTTTCCACTGTTCGGGGTTGACATCAATACACCTCCTAAATGTTTACTGCCATGTTAAACTGTTGCACTACATTGCTCCCAAAGCTGTCCAGCTCTCTGCAACCAGACAGATGCATATAACGTCTGTTAATCATTAAATGTATACATCAACTGATAAACAAATGAGTCGGATACACTCTCACTGCTCATATCCCTTCACCTCCCATCTTCTCGACTTGATGTATCTAAATACACGCTGATTGAACTTTGATTTTGTGTACTGTCCCTGTATGTGGTCCACCGTTTGCAGCAACTTTGCACAAAGTAAAATTGTAGTCATGCGTACATTTTCTTATCAAATATAGGGGATTCTTATTATGATTCCATCTCAGTGACCTGCTGAAGACTGGTGGCTGAAGTTTTGATTGTCAATGGATAACCTTCACAGCATTGACTACTTCAGGTTTCTGGCTCATAGAGATTAATAGGGGCATCTATTGGACCAAAGCCATTCATCATTGACATCACCCATATGGGCCTTCACCCTTATAATGTAATCAACTGGGTGGGACTTCCATATACAACTGTCAGCTGCTGTAAAAGGAGAAATCATTTGGCAGGTGCCTATGTAGTGGAGTTAAGGAAATGAGCAATCATCTTTCCAGTTATGCTACAATCTATGATAGAGTAACCGACTTAAAATGTTAGAAATTGTACAATGTGTAGCCTCACTATTCAAAGTCCGAATCCTTGTCTAATTCTTTAACCACAGTACAGCTGCAGCGCCACATACTGAGATCTAGTTCGTCACTGACGGTCACTAGATCAGTCTGTCACCCGTCTGTCACGGAAACTTGTGTGCCTTGCACCTAGGACCACTGCCACACGGGGGCAGCATTACCCCAGCATAGAACCTATTAACAGGAATAATATTTTTTCTCAGTGGGGTTCAAGTATTTTCGGAAACAGTGTACCATAAGCCAAACAAAAATGATATAACGCGTTATACTTGCATTATGTAGGATGACCTCTTTATATATCGTTCTACATTTCTTATTTTACAACATTGTCGGCTCGTTCAGATGCAGAAAATGCAGTTGAAAAACTTCAAAGTAACTCTTCACCCTAAAATCATCTCCGACCTTTCCCTTAGAGAGATTGGTTCTGGCGCGGATAACGTAACACTGACCAAAGCATCAGTACCTTTCTCTATTGGATTGCGTTTCAGCTGCCAATAAAATACTGATCTCAGAGTGGAACGAACACCTTCGTATTAGAAACATGGAAATGTCTAGTGACGAGACACATAAATGCATCCTGCACACATTCGGTGTTTTCTTTAGATTTTCATTTTGATTAGGTATTATATTACATTTTATGTGGGCCAAATTGCCAGATGAAAAGGACATAAAATATGATGTAGTTGTTTTTCGTAATTTGATTATAATTTTTCACAAATGAATGTATTTATGTAGGCTGTTGTAATTAAAAAAAATATTTTCTTAGTCTGATTTTTACAGATAGTTGTTTTCATGTCATTCATGTATTTGCCAGAATTATTTAGTTATGCTTTAATGTATTTGTTTTGAGAAGGCAGACCCATTTTCAAAAAGCCTGTAGCTTAACTAGCGTTTTGCAGAAGGCCGAGTCAAGTGGCTTTGTAATGATTTCAAAACTGACAACAATAAAAATGTGCCAGTATTTCATATAGGCACCAGCCAAAGAAATCCTGGCTAATTCCTCCATAATGCCACAGGACATAATTTAGTGTCCAATAAAACAAGGCAATTTTTGCATTATGATTTCCATGTTTTGTGCTGGTCAGTTAAATCATTCATGGTTCAAGTTAGTCCAGTTTAATCCTGAGCAAGCCATGGCTGACAATATGATATTGTTCTTTTGAGATAGAAGATTTTGTCTAAATTAACCAAATGCTGTTGGCTAATTCATTGGTGCAGGTTGTTATACTGTACAGGTAGTTATAATGTACAGGCTGTCATACTGTACAGGTTGTCATACTGTACAGGAAGTTATAATGTACAGGCTGTCATACTGTACAGGTTGTCATACTGTACAGGTAGTTATAATGTACAGGCTGTCATACTGTACGGGTAGTTATAATGTACAGGCTGTCATACTGTACAGGTTGTCATACTGTACAGGTAGTTATAATGTACAGGCTGTCATACTGTACGGGTAGTTATAATGTACAGGCTGTCATACTGTACAGGTAGTTATAATGTACAGGCTGTCATACTGTACGGGTAGTTATAATGTACAGGCTGTCATACTGTACAGGTAGTTATAATATACAGGTTGTCATACTGTACATGTAGTTATAATGTACAGGCTGTCATACTGTACAGGTAGTTACAATGTACAGGTTATCATACTGTACATGTAGTTATAATGTACAGGCTGTCATACTGTACAGGTAGTTATAATATACAGGTTGTCATACTGTACAGGTAGTTATAATGTACAGGATGTCATACTGTACAGGTAGTTATAATCTACAAGTATAGGAAGCTCGTCAGTAGTGTGAAATAGACAACTCATGGAATTAATATGAATGCACTGAAAAAGTAGCAAAATGTTCAAAATCAAATTTCCCCCAAATCCTATTTTCCAGAATCCCTAAGACTGTTGATTATGGGACAATATAAAAGAAATCCAGAATCCTGTTTTTTAACCTTGGAATTTAGCAAATTTCCGGCATTTTGCTATTGGATTTTCATAGTTTCCAATGACTGCTATTGGAGTGGATAGTTTCATTTTGTCCGTTTCAAACAAACAAATGTATGGAGATAATTCATGCAAGTCAATATTTACAGTTACAGGTAAGAACGGCCAGCTTGTTTGTGTTGAGTTCTGCTAAAAGCAGTCTTTTAGGTAAAGTGGGCAGTACATCATCTCACGACACACAAACACACACAGACACGAACACGCTTACACACATAAACAAACACACACGCACAAAACACGCTAAGCTCTCCTCGATCTGGGTTAATAACTGTGTGGGTAGCTGTCAGAGGCACTTAGTTTGAAGCTGGGCAGGCTAAGGGCTAACACACATATACACACAAACACACACAGGCTCACTGGCTGCTAAACAGCCATGGCGCTGCAAAGGGGCGGGAAGGAGAGGAAGGCGCAGGATGGGATGGAAGAATAAAATAAATTAAGCCAAAAAGTGCAAAGGTCACTACAGTGCAAATTGTTAAGTGTATCTTTGTATCTTGCGGGGGAGAACTGATTGGTCAGAATAAGACCGCGCTGTTCAACTTCATCCACCATTGCATAATCTCATATGTCGCGGGGGAAAATCAGCCTAAAAATTCTGGCATTAAATACTTCCATAAACTTCTGCCGTTCGGTAATAATGCTCGGACCGGACTTTATTTGATATTGCACTTTCTATTTGCCTACAAAACGGAAGGATAACTCCGCATCCTGCTAGTATTGTTCACAAATGATTTATTATAAACACAACGCTTCGACCCTCTGGTCTTCTTCCGGCATTCATATAACCTATTTGCCTGCCTCTCAGCGCAGAAATGCTTGTAGGGAGTCTCTAGACACATGAGTGACAGGAGGAAGGTTGGGATCAAAGTCTACCTTATCCCCGGAGATCAAATAAGCTTAACGGGATCCTGTACCCCAGTTATGTTTACCTTGTACTGACATGCATGATTATAGCTCTGGATCAAATGCTAGATTTCACCATTTGATTGTTTTCAGATTGATCTCTAACGTAACCCACCGTAGCAGGCGTAAAGACAAACGCCTGAGCGGGGTTCCCAGAGTAGCATTTCCAGGTCCTGTTTTCTGGGAGAATAGTGTTTGGTAGAGAATACTCAGCCAATCTCTAACCAACCCACATCCAGAACGCACTTGCTCGAAGTTTCCTCCATCAAGTTGGTGACGAAACTCCGAGGGTGACGTCGACGGAGTGGCTATGTGGGTTTAATAAATGTATATACGTAGCTATACGCTCAAGACTTGAGTTATTAACACTTTGAATAATTAAAACAAGCATGCCATTCTAATTAACAAATCCCTCCTATCAATGAAGGAATAAACATAATCAACAATTGCACATTTAATTTAGGATATCCTTCGTTTTGTATGTGTCAAGTCTAGCAATCAGATGTAAACAAATGCACAAATCATATCATAAGGAGTGCATACCCATTATTTGTAGTTCAATTGCCAGGCTAAATTATGTAATTCCACTTCGCTACTACCAGTGGCTGCATGGTGGCACCCTATCTGGAAGCAGCCACCCAAGGGTCAACTTTGGCCTCACACAAAATTATTTTCGCTCCATCTGCTTTGCGACACTTGGGCACGTGGCAGAGGCGCTCGTGAAAGCGCAAATGAAGGGTGGCGTGTAGTTTAAGCGAGAGTAGCCTATTTCGAGTCATGACACAGACATTAAACTCCTAAATTAAATGTTAGATTGTTAACAAGTTTTTTTTCTTCTGAAACCATAGAAGGAATTGGTCACTTCTAAATTGATAGCTATTTAATTACATGTTGACTAAGAATTCAATTATTTAAGTCGGATGTCTGTCCGAAAACATATGACTTTTTTAAACACCTATCCGCTGTGGAAGTCACCACCTTCCGCAAAGTACCGAGGTTGCTTTGAGATTCACGGGTGATTTCCGACAGTTAAAAGGCGAACAGACAGGGAGACAATTAAACAGGCCGACGGACAGAATGATTCACTGTTAGTACAATGTTACCCATCACATTTTACAGACTAGGGGTAATATAGGATAGGTATTATAAATATGTATTTAACATGGTTTTCAATTAAAAATATATATACAGTGGGTCATGCTGAGACCAAATGTCTCTTTTACATATTCGTTTTGCAGCTGACATGGAGTCAACCAATTATATTAAGTGCAACGAGAGACGAACGACAAGTTACCTGAGTTGCTGCTAGTGTTGACTTAACCATAAAGAGCCTCTTAAAGTGTGAGTATGCGGCAAAGCGAGGTCTTTTAGCACGGTTAGTCTGTCTGAACCCGTGTTATGCTGACAGTATGTTTTGCATTAGCTTAGAGGCTACATTACTAGCTCCATCACTTTGGCCCATCGGCTACTTCCGCTACATAGGGCATTGTGACCCTTTAAAGGAGCATTTCATTTTTTTCAGTTTGATGTTAAATGGATCGTCACCCTGGAATAATGCTAAGGGAAACGTAGTCCATTGAACAGCAATAGAACATGTAATTTATTTTCTTCTCCACATCACTTGAGACATACTCCATATTTGGTTTGATGTTATTTAACATTCCCCCATGTGTCATCGTCGTGAAAGGCAAGACACATGCAATTAGACCTATTAATTTCGCTTACTCGGGTTGATTTGTAGCATTATCTGATTGTTACGCGATAGCCCATTCGCCAGGTAGATCGATCAACCTTAAGACAGGGTATTTCAGGCAGATTACCTTTCATTGGAGGCACTTGCATTGGTGTTCTCGGGTGAGTGATTTTCCCTCCGCGTGTGTTGAGTCCTTAGGATGTTGGATGGACATTCCTGGGAGAAAATGCGTCTTCGACCCTTCACCTTTTGTACAGTTTCATTACAGCTAGGTTTAATGCACCGAGGCCTATCACTGGAACTGTCTCCTCATCATCACATCGAAGCATGACATTCAAGGAATATGTAGATTTCTGTTATATTTTTATATTCAAATCATTTCGGGTCTGTAAACGGAATCGTTGGTCAAAATTGCAAAGATATACATGGCTTTTCTTACCCTGCAAGGCCATGTTTTGACATGAACATTCTTGACATGCATGGTCTGACAAAAATTCAAACGATAACTACAGCATTTGTGGCATTTTTCAAGCACCAGGTCCAAATTACACAAAGGTATGTAGGCTTACGTTTGATAAAAGCTCAATAAAGTAACATAGATCAATAAATATAATATTGGTCTAATGACTTCAATGGGTCTGTGCCTTGAACGTTAAAACATAACCATCTAGAATCAGTGCAGAGAAAAAAAATGAACCTATATCAAATACATTGCTATAATACCTTGGCCATAATACTGCTTGCAGGATAAATAAATCAATATGTCATTTTGTTATTTGGGCAAACTATCCCTTTAAACTCTGAAATAATTTAATACATTTGGCCTTTTCACATCAATGCTTGTGTGGATAAATAATGTTTGTGTTGAAAAATAATTATCATTGCATTTTGCTCTACTATTCGAAAGAATTAAAGCAATCTCCCATTTGATGTCAAATAGTTGGTAATGTGTGTTTACACATTTAATGACCATTTGAAAAATATTTTTTCTTTATATGGATGGCAATAGCAATTATATAATGTTAGATTTTAATCCTATATATTTTTCGTTTTATACCAATTTCTTTAACCGGCTATGTTGACAGAATAGCCTACATATCGTTATTAGTGTGAATACGTTCATTATACATGAATTAACGTGTACTCTGAGATGGCCTATGTGCCATTGGACACTGCCAATTCACATTAGTTGGAAAGACAAAATTTAGCGTCACAGATTTAAAATAAAATAAAAAATATCCTGACAACAAATAACGATTTATAAGTCTCGCAAAACAGGCTCTGATCTAAAGAGAAATTAAAATATAAAATTGTAAAGATTAATGAAATTAATAATGATGATGTAAACTTTTACCTTATCGTGTAATTGTTTAATTATTATCAAACACTATTTGAGGAATAAGAAACATCCAAATGTATAGATACTTTGTATAATAAATGACACGACTTATTTAATGTGAAAAGTCATATTTTGCATTTTTACAGAGATTCTGAATCGAAACATTATTCGTTACAAAGCTACAATTAACGATATATATATAAATACATTATTAGTAGTAATAATAATACAATAATTAATTAATTGCATTAACAGCTGTAGCGCTTATAAAAGAATCTCAAAGCAGTTCAAAAGAATACAAAAAAGCAATACGATACATGCAGTTCAGCCAACCGAGGGTAAAGTCTTTAAATGCTGCATTCTACGAAGTTGTGGAGGATCGGGTCATGACTTTAGCGGATAGGTCAGATGATGGTATTTAGTTGATGGAGACTGCTTGATGACATACAGTGAAGGCCAGGGATGACACCTAATGTGACTTGTCTTACTCCATTTTATGTGGCACCCACTAGGGTGATACATTAGCAACTCTGGGCACAAGAAAGCTCACCACACAGAGCTAAGAAATGTAACTTTGTCCTCCACATTAAGTATCCACTTACTCAGATCTGCTGAATACTCCCATTCCTCCCACCCCTCTGACAACTCCTGAAACAAAAAGCTTGTACTGTTTCCAAATGCATTTGTCAAAGTTAGCCATCTAGCTATAAGTAGGCAACCCAAAACCTTGACACCTGTCAGACAGTGCACAAAATACGGCTCATTTGGGCCACATTTGTGAAATAAGGTTCAATGTTATCAGAAACCCAACAGTTAATTAAAATAAGATGCATTGAAACTGTATATGAACAGATCTTTGCTAGTACCGACGCACCAAGAGCTCAGCTCATATGTTACATAGGTCTAATCTAACTAAGGCCAAAATAGCCATTTCAACTCTTATTAAATGAGGGGGTTTCATATTAATACATTTCAATGTATTTAAATACTGTATTTTTGATTGCTGAAGCTAATGGAGTTGTTCTGAATAATAACTGTACAAAGCGAAGTTGAAGCCTTTTGACAATGGCCATAAGGTTGCGCTGTGTTCACATCATATGTCACTCGTATTGCTGTGCCACAGTTTTGAGGACCACTGTCAGTCGGACATTTTATTTGGATAAGTGTCAACATAACTTTTAAAAACCATTGTGAACTCCAATGTCCAATGGCAGTCTGTGAGTTGCAAGACAGGCTTAATCAGGTCATTAAAAACGCAATTTAGTAGTCATTTAAACTTTGTAGCAATAACCCACACAAAAAATGAATAGGCGTTCCATATAGGGTTTTCGGCTTTCACCTGTTGGGGAACTTTTTTTCTCCCCGGGAGAACTATAATATAGTTATTTGACCGAATATAATGCGAATATTTTTCGGTCATAGCATAAACCAAAACGGATCTCCCTGTAAATAAAATGTTCCCCTAAAGGGACAGTCCAATCACCATTACGGAACCCTTTATGAGAGTGTGTGGTCATAGAAAATAAAGGGTTCGAGCTGGGCTTTTCTGACCTCTCTGCACTTCCTAAATGTTATTCAGTGTCTAGCCTAAACGCCGTGGGAGGAGCAGCATGCTGCTATGTAACAATAATACTAATTCCTATTAAGAAAAATACGATAGAATTCGAAGATTGAAACTAAGGACTCCTGATTTGCAAACCCCAGTAATATGTATCTATTGCGACTGTAGTCCATGTCAAGCAAATTAGGTGACTATAGAAAACACGCAGTCACACAAAATAGCCTACTGCTGTGCAGTTGCAGTAAACCTGCAGCCACCATCAACTTACATCAGACACTTAATTAACTGTATATCTAACACCACGCGCAATGGTAGTTTGTACCAAAACAAATATGATGTGCAATTACAGTATTTCAATGATACAACTTCAGGTGTAGGAAATATAATTGAAAATGAATGATAAAACCTGTTGAAACGAGGAGGCTGTAACTTATAGTCGGCAAACGACATATTTCACACATATTTTGGCATTTGTACGCCGTAGGTTGGTGTTGTAAATGATTTACACCATATACGTTATAATTAAATCAGGAAAAGATATACACATGTCAATTACGCAAATCTATCATTAAGGGTAAAATATTTGCACGATACATCACTGTTTAATTTTCACATTAGGGTATACTAGCGTTTATTGTCCGTGAATCTGTTTTAAGAATGATCAAATAATGTATTTCGGAAGATATTGAAACCCACACAGCGTGTACATTACTGAAATGCTGTATTCTTGATACAATTTGAACAGGGCTAGTGTTTTAATTACGTAAAAGTACCATAAAGCCTAAGTTTTTATTTGAATGTTGAATGTTTTGGCCCGAATTGGACGCTTTGGAAATGTAACGCGTTTACGCAAAAGGGGAAATGCTTCTATTCCGGGTGTAGCGTTTCATGAGTCAGCAAACATTCTGCATTGCAAAGTCTACATATTGAGAGAAATTGTTTGCACCCTGACATTGTGATCCGCAAATGTCAATAGTTGACACGATAAATATTTTTTGGGACCACCTGCTCAATTTTGATTTGTAGTTCCATGAGGCCCGTGCCATATAACAAAGACCAATGACTGATGCAGAACTGATATTTAGTATAGCCTTAGTTTGAAAACTCCTCCTTCATACCGAAATGACATCTGATACCTCCTCTCTCGATCCTCGTCATTTGAAGTCTCTGCTCACTCCCTCCCTCGCGTCTCTTTTGAGACACGATACGGGATAACCAGCCGTCCGATTATTGGTCATCTTGCTGCGTCCACTATTTGTTTAGCACTTCTATGACTCCATTAGTACAGACATTCCGAAATAATTTGCTGTTGATGGAAAGCAAGAAATAAAGCGACAAAATCGGAATCTGGAGTTGTGCTGTAGTTCATCCCCTCCAGCGCAATAGGCTAGTCAATCTCAAACAACCCGCGCAGGTCGGAACTTGAGGTCTCCCTCTCTCCACCCCTTCACTCACAAAACACGCAAGCAAGCAGCATTTCCTATCTCCCTTGCCTTATCTGTCGTCCTCTCGCTCACAGTCTGTACTGCCAGTCACGTAGAGCGCCAGTAGAAGAACCACTGAGCTCCGATCGACTTCTGCTCCCCGAAATAACCTCAAGTCCAGCCCTGGATTCAATACTTGTCATCAATGGACAGAGCTTTCTTCCAAACCAGGCGAGGTACAGACACCGCGTAAACAGTGAGTATAACTTGTTCACCCAATAATTTTTATTGTGTGTCAGAAATTAAGACAGCTTTTTTAATAGGCTAGCCTACTAAATTACGAATAAAAGTAATATTATGTTTTACTGTATCACCATGAAAATAAAAACATATGCTTTATGGCCCGATGACAAAAGCAATACGTATATTAAAATGTTGTCCTAATTATTAAATTCACAAATTATTGTCAACATCATTAAAATGGCAATGCGATCAATGTATCAACAATGTTCGCACCTGCATAGCATAATACATTATAAGTGTTTGATATAATAATATAATAATGCAATTATAAGAGAGGCATCAATGTTTTCAAGGTAGTTAAATAATCATCTATCATTATCAGCCTGATATCAATGATTAGCTATATTGGCAGTTATATATACATACATATATGCATACATACATACATATATATATATATATATATATATATATATATATATATATATATATATATATATATATATAT
>JACXGJ010000011.1:0-24156 GCA_016801105.1 Esox niger | reverse complement strand
TTATTAGTCTACATGTGCTAATTAAATGTAATTTGTAAAGCAAAAACAAGGTCACCGAATCTGTGTTAATATTAGATATTGCCTAATTATAGATCATATCAACACTTATTAATGATCAGTTAGTGTAATAGAACTTACTAAGCAAAAATCCAACATGCAGATTCTTAATGAAATAAGTGTGCCTCGGATTCACTTCTCTGCTTTAAGGACAGGTTTAGCGGATATAGATAAAGGCACATTGACCACCTAGACCAGGCTTTATGAGTCCGCGAAACCAGCCCATAGTTTTAATTTAGAAGAGAAAAAGGCCTGGTATCCGCAGTCAGATTGACTGTAGGCCTAGCCTACTTTCTGAAAGAGACGTGGACATTAAACGTGTATATGTATTCTCAATTGCATTTAAGTGTTTTATCACGATAGGCTACTTGTCAAATGCAGATATTTAAGCGCATTTGAACGTGTAGTATGGCCTACGTTTTAGACCAAGATAGAGAAACCTGAGCAAGTCTTCCACCATCAGGTAAATAGCCTCACCCTGCCCAACACAAATGTCTACAACATTTAAAAATATGCTTTAAACGAACACACAATGATAGGACTGGACAATATTTTTTCTCCAATACTATGTAAGCAAGCAAGAGAAATAACACTGTTGCTCTCCGCAAGTCTATTGTCCGCAAACATCAACAAATGTCAGAGCCGTCTCATCAGCCGTCTCATGCTGTTTTCTCTGGGATAAACATACTGTAACAAACAACACAAGACATTTCCCCATTAATTTTACAGAAAAAATACCGGAAAAATGCTTCGATCCCAATCTGAAAGCAGTAATGTGTTTTCTCTGCAGTTGATATAACTAAGTGGCAGGAAAAAATAAGAAAATATACTCTAGCTATTTCCGCAATTGCTCTGCCTCACATATATATTCAGCTTCCCGTAGGCCAATTTAACATTTATTTTTACTGGGTTTCCTATTTTGTCATAGTTGTACTCGGCTTACTAATATAAGATAATCGTTTACTTGTTGACATGCCAAAATGACTTGGATTATTTTTTAATTTCAATGCAAATTTCTTCAGGGAAATGTCCCGTACGTAAGTTGCCTTAATTAGCCTACCACAGAACTAACAAAGCAAAAGGTATATTAACCACACTAGTTGCGTCGGTATTACTATGAATCATGGGATATGTTTGTTGCAGAATTAGTTCTAAAATAATTCTAACAAGGAAAGTGTAATCACACCTTAACTTGTCGAAACAGCAAGTACTGTATTATAGCACATTCAAAGAAAGTTAGCTTGTTTTTATCAGGTTAATAACTCTACCATTACAAAATAAGATATTGTTTAATATGTGAGGCGACTATAAACTCCACAGGTAAACCAATGTAGAAACCATCTTCATCTAATCATTTAAATACGTAAGGATTACGTCAAGTAACTAGTGCTTAATTATAACCTGTGCCATTAAAATCATTAGATGAAGATAGTTTCAACACTGTCATTACCTATTAAGTTTATGGTAGCAGCCCATTAGTACAAGGTCACAATTTGGTTTCAAGTTATTAACATGCATTAACAGGCGACTTTGAAATGTGTACATCCGGAAATAGTGGAACAAGATAATGTGCATAAACATCAATTGCTACTCATGTAGTATAACCTTCTGTATGTGTAATAACACAGTCCTCATTCCGACTGTGTAATGACTTATTCTGTAACAACCATTATTCCGTTACACAGTAACACCTGTTTAATGATTATGTTGTTACTGAGGTTATAACTGCTTTACACTCTGATTCAGACTTGATGTACTTTTACCCACTATGGCTCAATTTAATATAAACCATGCATGGTGATTATTTCTGTGGCAATTTTTTTCCCACGGTCAAATAATATCACACAGAAATTAAATCCCTAAATGCCAGGTACGTGATGTACTAGACTCCATTTCCGACCAGATGGTTCATTTTCAGAGTTACACCTTGTTGTAGACGAAAACAACATAGGAATTGACGTAACGGCTTTCATTCCTCTTTATCCGTTGGGGTTGTGTTTGAAGTTTGAGCTAAACCCAGTGATCAAAATGAGTGTTGAGAGGTATTTGGAAGAGAACATCATTCAGTGTTAGAATAATTCATGATGGTAAATACATCCCTTACGCACTACTGGATGTTGAACCTGAAGGGTTTGATCAGGAATTACCACACAGATAAGCCTGTGTTGTTGTCTCTTCCATTTGGCATCCATGTGTGTCCCCGAGTCCCCAATTATTCCGTGTGTGTGGTCTTGTGTGTCTGCATTCTCCGAGTGTTCAAAGTGGTTTATCTGTTTGTGTGCGCGTGTATGTGCGAAATTTTTATTGAGAGTGCGTTGCTTTTAATAGGTCGGGGGTCAGAGGTAAAGTCCTTGGTAGGGTGTGCTGCGTCAGGTACATCATCGTCTCCGCAGTGGCATTTACAGTCATAATCAGGAAATAAAGGGACTGAAAGCAATTAAAGCAACAGTTGTCGATGAGACGTAGGAACATCTTCCAGAGGTTTTGAATTACATTCTTTTAAAATGTATTCCCTTATTTGCAATTTTACCGCCGATCAAACTGCAACACATTTTTATTTCAACCGTCTCAATGACTGATCAGCTGTAAACCGACTGAGGGTGTTTGTTGGCGGGGTTTACACACAATGAGCTGGCGACGGTTTTCACATACCTAGAGCTAGCGGTGTTGTTGACATACGAGATTCATTGTCAACTCTGCCACACACTCCGTCAAATTAAATGCATTTCGATTGCTCCTGAGTTTTGTCAGACTTTGAAGTGATACCCCCAACGTGGGGTTTACGCGCAAGCGTAAAGGACTTTTTAGTTTTTCACCTTAACCTCATGGAGAGTGTCAGAATTTGTGATTCCAAATGACCAATAGCACCACCTCAAACATTTAAATGAAAATATTGCCTGCATATCTCACTGTAAAACAATGGAGACCCAGACCAACCTTGACAGACAGATCTCAAATGCCACCCTTTTCCCTACAACCTACACATAGCAGTACTCCATAGCTCAGTGATAAAAGTAGAGCAGTATGTAGGATATAGGTTCTATTTAGGACACGTCCACGTTAGATCTAGTTAGTCATTTCGATCAAATCTGTAGGACAGGGAAAGGAGTGGAATACAGAGTGACGGAGTGTGTCTAGTCAAGAGCTGTTAAGATTTATATGGTTTTAATTACAAAACGCACGCCAATCGAGCCCAACTTTCCCACAGCAGCCTAGGGATCTAGGCCCCATGGGGTGACATGTGCTGCCTCCACAAGAGAGGACGGGAAGGGTGTGTATTGGGTATTGGTTCTGGTCTGTGGCAGTCTAGGTGGGGTCTTTTCAGTCACACCTATAAAAGTGTACACATGACTGAGATGTCAAGAGAAAGCACACTTGCTTGGTGAGGTAGTGTAGCTTTGTGTGGCAGGCCCTGTTTGAATTCCATCTGAGTATCTGGAACCGAGCTTGAAAGTACAGTGTGAAAATAAAACATCCAAACTGCCTCACATTTGCAGTCCAGTGTGCAGTAAAACGTCCTCAACCATGCAGACGTGTTGGAAAAAAGGTGTCTGGTCTTTGCATTAATACAAGCGAAAGGGTTGCTCAATTTTCTCCTTAATATTATATTACAGTGTGGTGTGTTTGTGGAATTTTTGTTTGAGTGGCGATTCAATTTGCATATGTTCTATTGTAATATTGGTTTATTATCATGCCAGGCAAAATAAGTGGTTGTGACTCAAACAAATCAGTCTGCGGTAGATAGACCACTGACTATTCCTCTACATCTACAAAGTTTCGACAGAGTGGAGTTCAAATCTTATGTCCCACACATCATAAGACCATGTAGGTCCACTAAGCTAAAGCCCTGGGCTTTGTACCCTGTGAGCCAGGAAAGGTTACTCACCACAGGAGCTTGGTGACGGCTATCCACTGTTTTGCAGAGGAGTTACATTAATTGTATTTTGACTTCTTCTCAATCTCTTTTCAACTTTTTCAGTGGCCTTGCATGTACTTCCTAATTTCTTAGGATTTGGTTCTAGGTTCTGAGATTGTACGTATTTTGGACATACTGTAGCATACTTATTTTGGAGTCATGCAGAATAATTTAGAGTTTGCTTGCAATCCCGGAGTAAAGAGCCTGGTTATTTCCACCAGTTGCTGGGTTTGTATTTTGTTTGTTGTGGTTGTCTTTTTCTGCTCTCGTCATCTGTAAATAAAAAGTAATGTCTTCAATATGGGCCGGTTGATTGGTACTGGGGAGAGAATGACCATGGCACTCATTCCTTTTCGCCCGTCGCGCAGCGTTAGCCGATTAAGTTGTGATCTCGGTGCGGAAGTTTGAATAAAACTACTTTATTCAACATCATACCGTGATGAATGGAGTACTGCATGCACTCGTCTGAGCTTTCTCTGTGGCAATGGAACCAATGGAATCACCCCCCATAGTGCAAACTGTTTGATGCTTATTGCTCTTGGGGGTGCTCAATCAAACGTTCAGCTTATCAAATGGAAAACATATACTTTTTAACGCCGGTCTGTTTCAGAGGGGACGTGCTCCGCAATGTTTACACTAGCCAGGCAGGCGCCAGTAGACAGCAATGTGCAATTTGACCAACTCAAAAGCAACCATGAACAAATGCCCTGTCTATTTTCTCTTTCCCACAAACCCCTTTCTCATGGTCGCCCTTCCTTGCCCACAGGTCCATACCCTCTGTTGAGAGCCCCTCCTGGAGGTTGGCGGGGGATGGAGCGCGGCGGTTCTGACAGCCCCTGTCTACGGGACAGTCCGGAGCAGAGAGGGGAGAGCCCGGATCACTGCAGACCCCCACCTGGCAAGATGAGCCGCCTGGAGGTCAACGGGAGCCCCACAGGGTCACGCACACGCCATAACGGTACCCCGTTACGGCCCCTCGGAGGTAGAGAACCACAACAGGACACCACACACACACACACACACACACACAATGTAGGAGAATGCATAACAGAGAAGCGGAGGAAGGAGAGCGAGGGAGAGGAGCCCTCCCCCCCTTCTATTGATGACTTTAAGAATGGCTTTCTGCTAGTGTTAATGAGGGAGCTGTCTTTGAACTGGGGGAAATCAGACCCTCTTTTTAAAACCACAGCATGGTGATGAGGAATGGGCCACACGCATGCTCTCCCAGCACCGTAGTCCAAGGAGCTGTTCATGTAACATATACACCAACACACGCGCGCCTCACACGCACATGCTGTGCTCATACGTGCATAAAACACATGCAACTTCCTAGTGGAATGAGTTATTGGGATATAGCGTGCCTGATGAGACTCGGTTAGGAGTTAATTGGTTATTGCCCTGTCAGTGGCTTGATTGATTCCTTCAAATTACTACTCCTTGAGAAATAGCTGTATAGCTATGTGTCATGACTAACACAAATGATCCAATTATTCACTGGTGTCTTTTTTCTCTCCATTAAAGATGTCAGAATTATGTCCTTTTTTCTGATGTGTACAGTCCATACTGAAAGCATTTGTACTGTGTGTGAGGTTCAGACGGTAATAGCTGGCATTATATTAATATACCTCTGTGTCTTCCTGTCAAGCCCACAGGTGGGATTTGTCTAATTGGCAGAAGTTGGTGGAACTCTCACCTTCTACCAACACTCTGTCTCACCCTCTCTCTCCCTCTCTTCCTCCCCTCTGTCTTTCCCCATCATTCTCTCTGTGTCCGATCCTTTTTCCTCCTGCTCTTCTCGCTCATTTTTCCCCTCTCTCTCCCCTCCCCTCTCTCTCCCTCTCCCCCACTACCCTCCTCCCCTCTCTCCCACTCCGCTCCATCTCTAGGTCTGATGATCCCTGTGTACTGTGTGGTGGAGCAGCCAGATGGGGGTGTGACTGGGGGTGTGATCTCTGATGGGGAGGGTCGTAGTGACAGACACGCTGAGTTTGTATTGGTTCGTAAGGACATCCTCTTCACCCAGCTTGTGGAGACGGCTCTAGTGGCCCTGGGCTACTCCCACAACTCTGCTGTGCAGGCCAGAGGTGAGTCATTAGGCGTGAGTGGGTGTGTGCTTGCCTATGTGATAAATGGGGACAGAAATGTGCCCAAACAGTGGTCAGTCAGTAAAAAGCAACTAATGGTGAAATTGTTCTTGCCCCCATTTTAAAAATGCTGGCATTATAGGTCAGGTTTGGGGTTAAGCATTTAGGTAAGGTTACATTTTGCATGAACGTTTTTGAGATAATTTAGGTTTAGGTTAGAGTTAGTTAGTTGGGTTTAGCGTTCTGATTAGTAGAAATAGGATTTTTGCGCTGCATGTTATGCATTTATCAGCTAATATACATCAGGTAGAAAAATACATTTTATAGATAATTTAAGTTCTAAAAGACATCTCGATTAAATTGTGACCTAAACCAAGATAGGTCACGCTATACCTCATCAAAAGTAAAACCACAAAAGCATTCAGAACCTAACATGACTGAAATAAACATTATAGCCCAAAGACGGCTACAGACCACATAACTGAGAAGAAGAAATGCAGTGAACCACGTAGCATACTAACCCTAGCCTGGAAATACAAAGACAAAAAATCAAAATCTGGCAAAAAAACCTGTTGCCCAATCTGGCAACACCCATAAACCCCTGCATTCCTCCCAAATGCTTACATGTGATTTGAAATAAGCTTTCATGTTAAAGGAATAATTCCTGGCTGACATTGTACATTTTTTCCTTAAGTGTGGTTTAACCCCAAATTACACAGATATATTTCTATTTCTATCTTTCTGATTGAATTGCGTCCTGCATAACTGTGGTCCAGTTTTATTTTTAACTTCTCCACATCACTGTCTGTGTTTAAAGAGGCCCTTTGTGGTAATTAAACAGGAGATCCCTTATTTTTTTCTTAAAGTAACTAACCACTGTTTACAAATTTCTATAAAATGTGACCTGAAATAACTTGCAATTTCAGGGAAATAATTCTCCATTCAAAACATTTGAATTAAGTATGTTAAAGATACTGCTTTTCTGTGTTGGAATGGTGTGGGTGAATCCCAACAATGGAATGGTGTGGGCGTATCCCAGCTATAAAACATATTCATGCAAGTTGACCGTTGATTGGCCAGATCATCCTTCTCAGGAGTATTACATCATACTCGGAGGCATTTTTTTAAATGTCTTGAGATGCAAGCTTGAAATGGGATTCTTTTTCATGTTTTTTTTTCCCTTCCAAATAATGCTTTGACTGCAAATTCTATGTGTGTGGGAATGTGTTAACGGACAATTAACTATTAAAAGGATGGTTTTCACATGGCAGAAATGAGGATATCCTCGAAAATCTGTTGGCTAATTTGAGTTTTTGCTAATTTGAGTTTCTGCAATAATTTGAAGCCTACGTCCCGACTCCTGGCAGTGAAATCTAATTCTGTGGCAATAAATACATTCATATTTAGTGCCTGTTGATGCCGTCATCAGTTGTCAACTGATTAGTCAACATTTACAGTCCAGTGTCACACGCGCGCGCACACGCTCACGTGCACAGATCGTGGTTGGCAGGCAAGGAGTGGTCTGTGTCTGGGTTTGATTACCCGGATCCTAATGCGATTAACCCTGTTTAGTTTTGGAGTTCCAGCCTTGGTCTTGGGGAAGGCCAGGAGAATGTGTCTGTGTACACATCCCCAGATGGATTTCAGACGCGGGAAGGGTTGGGTGAGGGGGGGGGGGGCTGAGTGGGGCAGGCTTGGGCCTGGGGGAAGTGTCTCATCGTCAAATTTACAGGAAGGACTGTATACATTTGTCTTTTCTGTGGTTTATGGAACCTGTGCAGACAAGCGGCGGCCGTGGAGTCTGAAATCACTGTCACTGGGTCCCCCGTCTCGCTGAACATTCGTTGAGACCCTTTTTATGGTTCAGCTGTAAGTCAGACGTGAAAAGCTACCCCTTAGAAATGACCCGAAGCTCACTTCCAGCCATCTTCTGTTGACCTAATGCTCTCCTGTCCTTGGATCAAGATACACCTCAGAGTCCTCCGTACAAAATGGTGTCTCTGTCTATTTGGGTTGACCAAGCAATCATTAATCTGTTTTAATGGGGGGTATTAATTGGTCACACGCAATCCGTAGCCTTGACCTGTCAGGGATGTCTCTGCACGTAAGCCCCTGCTATAAAAGGCTCTGCCGGGTCTCTATTGGCACTTACTGGTTGTGGGGAATCAGGCCAGTGCCTCTTCCTTGGGCTGATAAGACATTAATAGATAACACTTTATCACTCTTTATCGTTCATTGTTGAACTGGGTTTTACAGCCGGGGAGGAAAATATACAAACGTTTCACATGCATGTATGAACATGAACATGAACAGGCGCACACAGACGGACAGACACAAACCACCACATAAACCGGAAACGGCAGCATGTTGATGACATCACTGTTCTGCTTCCCCCTCTCCGTCAAGGCATCATCAAAGTGGGTCGCTGGAACCCCATGCCCATCCACTACCTGACCGACGCACCGGACGCCACCGTGGCCGACATGCTTCTGGATGTCTACCACATGGTCACCCTACGCATACTACTGCAGAGGTCAGTAGGTCAAAGGTCACAGGAGTGTGTGTGTGTGTGTGTGTGTGTTTGCATTTGTGTCAAAGTGAGCATGCAAGAAAAGATTTATGAGAAGATTTATCAGGGTATCATTTAAAGGAAAATGCCAAAAGCTGCTCACTCCCATTTTTCTTCAGCTAGTAATTTGATTAACAAGGAAAAGACCGAACCAGGAACATACTATTTTGCAGGGGGGACCTGGCTGGAGCTATGCAGGTTATAGTCAGCATGTTCCTACAACCGACGAGTATCACACATTTCTTATGAACATGTGATACTCCCCATGCACCATCTTAATGGTACTGGCGGAGGCTCCCATGTAAATTATGTCACTATTAACCAACAGTTAAAATTTTACCTGGCACAAGATCCCACTTGACAATGAAAAATACAATTTGATAAAAAAATTCTACTCGACTATAAAGAGATTTCAGCTTCTCTGCCAAGATTTCAAGGAACTGTTTAAAATGTACATTTTCATATAACCAGATGCTCAGTTAGCCAACTCATGAGACTACCCTTACGATCCATTTCAAGATAACATCTGTAGATGACTCCACTTGTCTGCTTCGAGTTTGGAAAAAACATGCAAGTCTTTCTGCCTTTTAGCACAAGTTACGAATGAAATAGGTGTTTCTGAATGTCCTCAAAGGTTTTTTGCTAATCCTGAAAGGCAAGTCGCAGGAATAAACAATTGCGTCATCAGAGTGGAGATCTAATTTTGCAGGGTTTACATTTCTTCCAACATCAGACATCATACAGAGATGTAGTCATGGAACCCATCCAACCGAGCCAGAACCTATTTCTAATGTACACAGCAGCAGAGCATGGTCTACAGCAGGCGTGCCATTCCACAGTAGGCTTGTTATTTTCTGGTTCTTGTGGTCCAGTTAAGACCTAGGTAACTGGGTGATGGACCGCCATGCCAACTGGTTTCGGACCTAAACCGGCTCACACTTGGTCCTTCATGGAGTGAACGGGACACCCGTGATGTATAGTGTCAAAATCTTTGAAAAATAATAAGGACAACACCATGCTGTTTTTTTGTTCTTGTGCATCTTGAATATCGCTAATCACCTTGGCCGCTGCTGAAGCAATATTGAGTACTATGTTCTGCTTTGAGTACATTTGGAATACGTTGCAGTTTAATGGAAGAAAGTACTTCAGCTGAGCATTCGCCAGGTTCTCGAAGACCTCAGTGAGTACAGACAGTTTAGATATAGGGCGGTTGTAATCCGACTGGGACGGACCAGATTACTGCATTCAGTCACTTAGCAACGGTCACTGATGGTAACTGATGATCTATAATGTTTGTTCAACAGTGTTACCATGGTACTGTTGCAGCACACAGCCGCGACAACACCTCTATAGCGATAGGAGTAGAATGTCTTGCTATGATTAAGGCCACTGTTTTAATATGAGGTTGGCTGGTAATAGCCACAGTATGACAGGGCAAGATTGAGTCAAACAGAAGGTGACATTAACATCTTACGGCTGTGTTCGTTAAGACCCGCAGGGTATGAAAACCGAGGGTCTGCGTAAAAATGGAAACAGTCAGCGTTTTTTTCCATCGCATGTCCTAACTAAAACAACTGGGGTTCCAGCTTTGCCAGGCTGGAGGATCTGCCGTCAGAACAATGGAACCACGCCACGGTGAGGAACGCCCTTAAGGAGCTGCTCAAGGAGACAAACCAGAGTTCCCTGGCGAAGGAGTGCCCTCTTTCTCAGGTAGCCGGTCCTGTCGTCTAATGGAGTGTCGCTGCATGCATCTTGGGTCTTGTCGTGTATCTTCGTCTTAACACCACATGCAATATGGCTTATTGGCCGCTTTCTCTGTATGCGGACTTTACGCGCACGCGTGTTGAATGACTAAACTTGGTTTGGTGCACCAAATGTGGTTCATATTGGCATTTTATTACACTCAGTTCTGTATGGAATTCCACATATACACCCAGCAACACACACACACACACACACATTAAATTCATTCCATGTTAGTATGTCATTCGGTGCTGCTGATTTATGTACTCAGTCATGATGTAATTAGTCATTAAGCAAAGTATGTGGGTGGTGCCTCATTCAATCATCATTACTTTTTATGTTTAATTAAGCAGACGGTCTCATCCAGAGCATTAGGCTTTCGCACATTGACAGATATTTCACCTTGTCAGCTCAGGGATTCAAACCAGCAACTTTATGGTAACTGGTCCAATTCTGTAATCATGCAGACAATTCAGTGTGTGTGTGTGTGTGTGTGTGTGTGTGTGTGTGTGTGTGTGTGTGTGTGTGTGTGTCAGTGTGTTTAATGTACGGTTTACCTTTGTGTGTGTGTGACTTTGTGTGTGTGTGTGTGTGTGTGTGTGAGTGAGAGAAAGAGAGAGACAGACTAGTCAATTACAGTACCAGTCAAAGTTTGTGGGTGTTTCCTTACTTTTGACCGGTGCTGTAGTTGTTATGTTTATTGATTGTGTAATGTTTGCCCCACTTTTACTATTTATTATGGTGGAAGGATGATCACCAGGCAGTCGTTCAGTAAGATAACGTATTGAAAAAAACACCATTGCTTTCAATCAGGGTTTTATTTTCTCCCTGTGTGACAGGTCTCCACCCTCTTCTAGCATTTTAGAGGGACATAGAAGACAGTCATATTAGATGTTATATTACTACAAAGGTGGTCATAGCAACTTATAGCGCCAATCATGGAACAGTAAGGGGCACATAAACATACATAAAATAACAAATAGGGAATACCACAGCTTATTTATTATAGCAGAAACACTGCCGGTGTGTTTGCTTGTTTTAATGCATAATTTTCATATCCTCCTTTCTCTTTTTCTCCATCTATGAATCTATATATCTATCTCATCAGAGTATGATATCTGCAATGGTCAACAGCTCCTACTACGCCAACGTGTCCATCTCTAAGTGCCAAGAGTTTGGCCGCTGGTACAAGAAGTATAAAAGGATCAAAGGTACGGTCTGACCCCTTCTGAATCCGGTACCCTCAAATCCTAAAGAGACAATCAGCCAATTGCATATCTTCCTCTACCTCTTTTCCAACACAACATTTGTCCTTGGCTGTCCCACACTGAATTTCCCCGAAGTGACCCTAACCTCTGGGTCTTTCAATCGGAGGCTCCTGAGTAGGGTCAGCTCTAGCGTGCCTTATGCAAGACTCTGGGCGGTTACTGAGAGGAGGGACTGCTTCTTGGCCAAGCATCTGAGCTGTTTTAACTACACCACGAAACACCCAAGTGGAAAGCAACCGAACTGTTGTCCTTTCGGACAATTCGCTGTGACCAAGAATGACCGCCACACAACTGTTGATGAGCCAGCCGGCGTTTTCCGTCCTGAGATGACCCTCGGCAGCATCTAGCAGTTTGGAAGGGTGGGCGGCGTCAGAGAGACAGCTCCATCGAGTCCATGGCGCATGGTTCACATTATCCTTTAATGTCACCCTTAATATAGCAGAGAGAAAACGAAACACTCTCTGCCTCTAATCAGATGCAGCCGCCAGCCACTCGGCACTGGGAGATCCTCTTACAAACACGCCCATGTATGAACACACACGTCTCTCCGCCGCCCCCCCGCCCCCCCGGTCTGCCCTTCAGCCTCTCGGCCGACCACGCACCCCCCCCGTACACCCGTCCTCCACGGTTAAACAGTGTAATTCCACCATGGAGGCAGATCAAAGTTGACACCAGAGCCCAAACACGGGGAGAAATGTGGGTTAAGTGGGAGAGGAGATGGTAAAGGCTGCCTGTGGTCTGACAGGGGGACGGGGGGGTGAGAAAAGGAGGGAAGGAGAAAGGGGGTGAGTTCAGGTTCCATGCAGCCAACAGCATTAGTTCTGCTCCGTGGTCCCCAAAGACAAACAGAATGCAGACCTCCAGATGTGGTAACACGAGGAACGAAGGTTTCCATTGGATTAGTTGAGTCGCCTCAGTATCTGATTGGAAGCTCTGATTGTCAGTCTTAGGACTGTCCATCAATATTAATGAACTTTGCTGTGGATGCCAACAGCAAAGATGGAAAGATGGTTGGAAGGTAAAAAGAAAGGGTGTTAGTTAATGCTGTGTAACTTACCTATTGCGCATTATAAACAGATCGGTTGGAATCGTAAATTCTAATTGGCTGAAAGCTGTGTTATATTACAACATATTCCATGGGTATGAATTTACATGACTTTTTACTGTTCTAAATTAATTGGTTACTGGTTTATAATAGCAATAAGGCATTCAGGGAATTGTATATTGCCAGTATACAATGCATAAGTGCTGTGCCAAGGCAACGTGCAATGTTTTGTACCAAAGAATACCTCTTATATGTGGTGTATTGGTTATAAACCACACCTGCTCGTAATTTATTTCTTAGGTATTATACACATTATGTGCTCAATGTTGTAAGCACATACATTTTATATATTTAAAATAGAAGAATTATATCATATGACTTCACTACAGGAGAATACCTGGAGAAGATGTGGTCAGGACGGGATAAAGCTGATATTAAAGGTGAGTTAAAGGAAACATCCATTAGCTGAACATAGTATATGTTTTAATACGGTAGTGGGAGCATTTGAGGCCTGTCCTAACCCCTGTATCTGTTTGTCTACCTTCAGTGGAGAGGGACAGCACATTTGACATATGTGTCCTGGGACAGCGTCCCCCTTCTCACCTGACCCCACCAATCCAGCATGGAGGCTTACCCCTCAAGGGTGGACCAGGGGACCCACAAACTCCCTCCCAGCAACAGGCTCTGCCCCGCCCATCCCAGCAGCACTCTCCATCGCCTCACAGCCAGCACCACCACAGTCCCCCGTCGCAGCGCGGGCAGGCACCCCACCCCGGCCCCCCCGCCTCTCTCCAGCCCCTGCTGGGCCCGGGCGCTCTCCTCTCCCCCCAGCTCAGTCCTCAGCAGGTCAGGCAACAGTTGGCCATGGCCCATCTCATCAACCAGCAGCTCGTCGTCAGTCGCCTGCTGGCCCACCAGCACGGTCCGCAGGCCCTTAGCCAGCAGCAGCACCAGCAGTTTCTCAACCACCCGCCCATCCCACGCTCCTGCAAGGCCCCAGGGAGCCTCTCTGATCCCGGGAATCCGTCGGCCGTGGAGGTCAGTCCGGACATCTACCATCAGGTCAGGGAGGAGCTGAAAAGGGCCAGCGTGTCTCAGGCCGTGTTCGCCCGGGTGGCATTCAATCGTACACAGGTGAGGCCACTGTTACAATGTCCATTTCTACCCGTTCTAAAGACCCCCGCAGAGCAAGTCTTAACGTAGTAAAAGATAAGCAGCAGTGTACAGTAGAAAGCACATCAAATGTGTAAATGATGGAATTACTTCTAAAAGTAATGCGTCACACATAAATAAAAAAGTTATGTAATACAATAGGATTGCAAAATGTAGAAATCGAAAACTATGTAACTTTTAATTATTCTGGCTAAGATATGGATTTGTATGAGTGTAATTTTACTAATGCAACAAAGAAGAAAGAATTCTACCTTGCAATAAAAATCCTCACCTAGATAAATTCTATGCATGATTAACTGTTCTTGGCAAATAAAATATATTCAGACTAAATGACTATATCCAATCAAGCTTGCAAAAGGTTTATAATTTGGCCTTGATCAGGGGTCTGCCTAAAAAATAGCATATGTTACATGAGGGTTCTGAAAGCTGAATATAATATCATTATACTGATATTGACTAATAACGAGTAGCTCAAAAGATACGGACATTCATACATACAGATAAATGCATACATACATTGTTCTTTGCTCAAATGAAGGTTTTTGACAGGTTTCCTTGGAATAGAGCCACAAAAACTGTGAAACAAGTGGCATGTTAGAGAGGCAATGAGGGAATTAAATAATGAAATAGTACTTGGAGGATTTAAGAGACGTGTCTGTCTGTCTCAGGGGCTACTGTCTGAAATCCTCCGTAAAGAGGAAGACCCTCGCCAGGCCTCCCAGTCTCTCCTGGTCAACCTCAAAGCCATGCAGAACTTCCTGAATCTCCACGAGAGTGAGCGAGACCGCATTTACCAGGAGGAGCGTGAACGCAGCATGAACCCCAACCTCAACCTAGGCAACCTGACCCCAACCAATCAGAACCACAGCTCCTCTGGCCAGCGAGTCACACAGGTACACACGCACGCACGCATGCAATTACATCAGAGGCATTCGCATCATGGAAGAGTTCAGTCGGGCAGAACGACGATTGCGTATGCTACAGCGTGTGCTACTGAACAAGATCCACGCACACGCCGTTACAACACATACGCAGGAGGACACAGACCGACAACGCTAGCCACATCACAACCACTCACGCCAGTACACACACAAACAAACGTAGGACGACGTCTCTAGGGACCCAGTAAGCTAGAAAATTAGCCTGGTTTGGTTACTAACCCCCTCCCTCCTCAATTACAGCCCAAGCCCCCAGTGACCCTGATCAGTGCTGAGCTGCCCCTGAAACTGGAATCTCTGGTGAACATCTCCTCAGGGATCTATGAGGAGATCCAGCAGGAGATGAGGAGAGCCAAGGTTTCCCAGGCCCTATTCGCCAAGGTGGCGGCTAACAAGAGCCAGGTCAGTCATCACGTACCATCCTGTTCACAGAGGGCATTTGGAAAAGTATTCAGACCACTTCACTTTCTGAACACTCTCTCAAAATACCCATAATGACACAGCAAAAACATATTTATTAGACATTGGTACAGTTTTTCTGGAAAAAAAATATCTTGTATACATAGTAGTAATTCTGTACCTCGTAGAAGTGCCTTTGGCAGCGAGCAAAGCTTTGAGTCTTTTTGGGTATGCCTCCACCAGCTTTGCATTCCTGGATCTGTGCAGGTTCTGCCATTCTTGCTTATAGATTCTATCAAGCTCTGTCAAATTGAACTGCGATCTTCAGGTTTCCCCACAGATGTTCAATCGGGTTAAAATCCAAGCTTTGGCTGGGCATCTCAAGGACATTCACTGAGTGGTCCCAAAGCCACTCCAGTGTTGTCTTGGCTGTGTAATTAAGCTTCACAGCAGTCTGACGTCCTGTGTCTGCTGGATGAGATTTTCTTTAAGGACCTCTCAGAATATTGCTCCTTTCATCCTTTTTTTTATCTTGACCAGTCTACCAGAACCTGTCATTGAGAAACATCCCCATAGCATGATGCTACATCTACCATCCTTCTCCGTAGGGATGGTATTAGCCAGGTGAGCGGTACTTGGTTTTTACCAGAGATAGCACGTGGCATTCAGACCTAATGGTTAGACTGTGGTCGCATTCAGACCTAATGGTTAGATTGTGGTCACATCAGTCCAGATAATCTTTTTCTCATGCTATCAGTGTCCTTCTGGTCGACTGTCATATGTCTTTAACTCATGGGTGGATTCTGTCTCTGCTCTACCATATTGGACTGATTGATGGAGTGCTGCAGAGATGGTTGTCCTTTTGGCAGGTTCTCACAGGTCCGCACAGAAATTCTCCAGCTCTGTGAGAGTGGTCATTGGCTTCTTGGTCACCTTCCCGACCAATGCTTACTTTGGCCAGACAGACAGCTCTAAGAAGAGTCTCATTGATTCAAAATGTTTCGCATGTTGGAGCCCACTAAGCTCCCATGAGTTTTCAATGCTCTAGAATGTTTTCATTACCTATGCCTAGATAGAATTTAATTTCGGATGTCTATAGAGTTCTTTGGACTTTGTGGCCTTGATATGCACTGTGAAGTGTGAGGCCTTATTTACGCTTATGTCCTTTAAAAATCAAATCACAAGGTTCATCAAATGACACAGGATGCGCCTGAGCTCAGTTTGAATGAATCTGTTATGGAAAACTTATCTGATGAACATGATATTTTTGTTTTCAAGAAATTGGCAAACACTGCTAAAAACGTTTAATCTTGTTGATAACAATACTTTCACTTCATAAGTTGTAAATTGTCTGTAACACAAACAATGTGAAGAAAGTGATGTGTGAATTCTTTCCGTAAATATATATTAGAATATACATTTAGTGTCCCAAGTCTGATCATCAATTGCATACACAGTCAGTCAACAGTTTAGATCTGTAAAACCTCCCAATTGCAGAGCTGTGGGCAGCTGCCAAATTGGGCTCTGTGAGAGCAATTTAGGTAGATTTTTCACCTTTTGGGCTCAATGATTTGATAAGGCCACTTTTCAGCCACAGCCCAACGCCCCTAGCTGCAACGCTATCTCTCCAGACTATCAATCCCTGATTAGAGGGCTAGAATACAAATAGCATTACTCTGAGTTACGCGGCATGAAATTGAGAACCACTTTCCTAAACGACTGCAATGGAATTGCATTCCGACACACAGTAAGTATATAGTGACTCAAAATGCAGCAAAAGAGATGTCAAGCAAACAACATGCTTCTGAAAATGGAGGAAAATTGTTGAAAAATAGTCTATGATTTAAGTTGTAGCACAGGCGGCGCCATAGAGGGCTTTCACAGTTTTATATTATAGTAATTTGGTTGGGACTTCAAAATAAATTGACTGATACCTCCTGACGATCTATAGCATCTAACTGGTAACAAATGGTTGTTAGATCAAATCCTCAAGGCGGCAAGGTGAAAAATGTGTTGTTTAGGGCAGTTAACCCTAACCCTAAAGTTTCTCTGGATAATAGCCCATGCCTAATGACACAAGCAGTGCCCTTTTTGGCCACTGGGGCCCGCATTCCATTTGCGTGACATGCATCTTTCATGCAAAAGGGTATGCGTGATGTTTATCGCGCGAAGTAGGCGAGTCCACGGTGCCCAACGTCTGTTTTGCTACATATATATATATCAGTGGAGCCAATGCCCCTCGAAAGGCCTGTGTACAGCACTGCCCAGAATCCACAGTGTCTGATATACGGAAGAAACACGTGAAGGCTGCTCACTAGGAATGTGTAATTATCCATGAACAACCGTAACACACAAGCTTTATGCTAATGCGCAGGCCCACACATGCTCCCAAATACACGCATACTTTCACACAACGGAAAAATACGACTTCTGCCGGCTTCATGAATTGTGGTCAATTTGATGGGGTGGGGGGAGGGGAGGGGAGATAAAGAGCAGGCAGTGGTTGGTTGGGGCTGCTACGTACCACAGGCTGTGGTATCTGATTGTCAGCGCCTGTGGCGTACCGTCACGTCTCCGTGGGCAGATAAACAATATGGGCGTCCTGGGCAGAGCAGAGATAAAAGGATTGGCACGCAAGCCAACAGAGTTGGATTATGTGTGTGTGTGTGTGTGTGTCTGTTTGTGTGTGTGCTGGGTTACTCATCTGTATGTCCTTAACTAATACTTTGTGTACGTTATGCGTGCACGTGAGCGCGTGAAGTTGTATGGTCGAACGCGCGCATGTGTTCATGGTTTTGCTGTGGTTATCAGTCTCCTTCCACCCCATGCCCTCCTCGTTTGTTTACTTCTGAGTCACAAGGCATCGTGGGATGTCGTGGCTACTGGAGATAGTCATCTAGTACTGGGATGGGCTAAGTTATCTTAAGATATTTTCCATTCATATGATGGGCTAGGTTGTTAAAATGTTTTATGGTTATCTATGACTAAGGTGGGCTACAACATCTTCAAATGTCTAATGGTCATGAAGGACTGGGGTTGGCAAAGGTATGATAACAGGTGTTATGCTGCCTGTGTATAGTTGTTCACAGTCCCTCCTCCTGGTGCAGGTGAGTATGACTGAGAGACCTCTATTCCTCTTTGATTATTTGCCTTTGTGTAACTGCTATTAGACTAGAGACGTTAGTTAGTAGACTTGTGAGGGCCTCTGGTCATAGAGAACGACGAGTTCCCCAAATCAGACTGAGGAAGACACAAATAGACCGGTATTGTTTTCGTGTGGTTTTATCTTTGACTCAGTGTGAACGCGTGCGTGTGAACTAGTTTGAGGGCACGGCCTCCTGCAGGCCTGGCTCTCAGTGAGGGGTCACGGCTCAGTGACCCCATCTGGATGCCTCTGCCTTTGGCCCCCTCTGGAGGGTCGTATGGAGGGAGGGAGAGTGATAGGGAGGAGAGAGGTAGAGAGGGAGCACTGATCAGGTTATTAACACTGGTTACTGGAGGAGGCTGTTCACAAACAACAGCTGGTGTCAGCGTCTGGGCCAGTCTAGCGGAGATAATCAAATCTGTCCTCCCTCTCGCTCTGTCTTGCTGTATAAGTCTTGTCTCACTCTGTACTGCTTTTTCTCTCCTCTCCATCTCACTTCCTTTTTCTCAGTCACAAGTCTCTGTCTTTTTATATCGGCCAGGGGTGTAGAATTAGGGGTGAACAGGGCGGTCATGACCCCTCACCCAATATTACGGACAGGTCCATGCGACCCCACCTGGAAAAGAGTGAAAATCCTGGGATCCTTTGACCCCGACCGCCTCAATATACAATCCAAACCTATGCCGTTGATTTCAGCCTTGTGGTATTTTCACTGGCTGCCTTTTCCCTCATCTGCTTTTTACATGTCTCTACATCCTTTCCCTCTGTGCCCTCGTGTCCCATCGTTCCATTGCTCTGTGCTGCAATGACCCAACAAACACTGCAAATTCAGCGATCAGCGCTTCTTTCTTTCCTTCTCCCTACCACCTGCGCCAATCTCTCCCCTGCCTCTCCCTCCTCAGGGATGGCTATGTGAGCTGCTGCGTTGGAAAGAAAATCCCAGCCCAGAGAACCGGACTCTGTGGGAGAACCTGTGCACCATTAGACGGTTCCTGTCCTTGTCCCAAGCTGAGAGGGACATGGTGTACGAGGAGGAGTCCAGACACCACCACACAGAGAGGCTGCACACTGTTCTCCACATGCCTGCAGAACCACAGGTGAGAGGCACGAGGGGTGACCCCTGGCAGGCAGATCATCAGTAAATGCCTTGGATGGTTTTATTCCAGTTTTTCTTTCAAATTACATATTGGACACAATTGCGGCTGTAGCCAACCAAAGAGTATTCGAAGTAAAAGAATACACCCATCGCCACAGTCCCTTCAGCACTAAAACAACCGGCTGTTATGTTGGCCACATGGTTGACCGGAAACATGCTTAAGGCGGGTGCTTTTAAATGTACATTTAACTAGGGGTTTCCACGGGCAGTTGACTATGGTAAGTTGAAAACCAGCCATCTCAAAAGTCTGTCCTCCTCTGCCTTTTTCTTGTTTTAATAAATAAGCATCTCGGGAAGGAAGTTGTGGTCACACCATGAACACATTCCTCCCCTCTTCTCCTAGAAAGCCTGGGACCCAAGCAGGGACACAAAAGCTGCTAAAAATACCAACCCTCATCCTCTCACTGATGGCGCCTAGAGGATAGGCAGGCAGGCAGACAGACTGTCAGGCAGGCAGAGAAGCAGACAGACAAATAGACAGGCAGAGGCAAACAGACAGGGAGAAAAGCAGGCAGGCAGAGGAGACAGACTGACACAGGCCGAGGGACAGAAAGGCAGACAGACAGACAGACACACACCGGCTGACAGACAGGCACGCAGGCAGCCAGAGAGACGGACAGACAGGCAGGCGAGCAGAGAGAGAAGGGCCATGTGATGTTGATCTGCAGCTGTGGTGCCTGCCTGCTTCAGGCCGTCAGGGTGGTACTGTGTGTCTCTCAGCTGTATAGGAGGGCTGTGTGTGGATGCTGCTGCCCTGTCTCTCTGGATGCTCCCCCCCGCCTCACTCCCAAGACCCCCCACCCATGTCTGCACTCTACATCCCTCCCACACACCCCCAGTCTCCACCACACAACACACATGTGTCCCAGCTGTGTCCCAACACACACACACACACACACACATTCATAAGAACACACAGACACACACACGCACACACAAATGTCAGAACACGCAGACACGCTCACAATGAGCGCTCCCACGCAAACAAACACGAGCTCACACGCACAGATGAATGTAAGAACACACACGCATGCAAACACACTCAGTAAAACATTCCAGACAATTAATTACCCCTAAAAAACTATTTGGAATACAGTGGAGGCGGAGTTATGCGGAAAGCTGATTTATGATCATTACGTATTCATTAGTGTGTTAGTAGGGCCTTCGAGGGCAACGACATCGCCATTTCCTCAGCCCCCCCCAGCATCTGTCCGTACCCCACGGGGACCCTCGCTAACCAAGACAGATACATTATTCAGGCCCGCTATCATTCTTTCATGCGCTCCTCACCACTGATTGACTTTGCTTGATGAAAGTCATCTCACCCGTGGAGTGCTGCATCACAATCACGGGTACTGCTTTGGAGACGGGTGTCTGTTGTCGGGGCCTTGATCAGTGGTTATAAGAAGGAGTGGCTGGATTGATCGTTAAAGTGTTTCAAGGACAGTGGTCGGACGTCTTGGGAAGTTTGCTTTTTGGGGTAGAAAATGAGTATGTAATTTAATGTGGCCAGGCACACCCGTGTGTGGGTGTGTGTGTGTGTGTGTGTGTGTGTGTGTACGCATGGATGTGTGTATGCACATGTATGTAAAGAGTTGTAGATCATTTGTGACAGTTTTTTTTTTTTACTTACCTCCTACACCTTTCCCCCCACCCCAGTACTAGTCTCCTAAACTGAGTCAGCCACTTCCAATCATGTTTGTCCATTTTAAAATGTCAGAAATAGACAAGGCGGCATGAAATGAGAAGCCCACACATTTCCTACAGAGCAAATCGACCGCCCCCACCAGCCCTCTCCATGGTCTGCTCTAACCTCAATATTATTTGAAACATAGCCTGTTATTATTGAAGGGGATAAAGAATGACTATTATCTTTATTTAGGCCCTTTCATTTCCCCGGACCACAGATTTATGGGTGCAGCATTCCAGTGTTTGGGCGTTCAGGCACCCCACCCTTTTAATAGGCCCAGTGGAGGGGAGAGCGATAGGCCTGGGCTGTGATCCTGTCTGTATGGTCAATGGGATCTATGCCGTAGTACTGTCACGCTGACCCTGTAGAAAGTCAATGAAATCCAGTAGGCCAATGCTAAGCGGGAGGGTTTCATAGGTTGTTGTCTTTGTTTTCTATTAGCCTGTAGGAAGCGGCCCGTGAGAGATTTGGTAATAGATTTTTTACTACACAAATGCGCGTGTTGTATTGTTATATGTCAGCCGGCAGTGTGGATTCACAAGAGCCTGGGTGAGTTATATTGTAGGGCGTGGCCGAGTTTCCAGGTATGACAGCACGCTCTGTTGACTGTCGACTTGACACCTCCTCCTTTTCTCCCCAGCCGCTACACCGGCAGCCCTTGCAGCCTCGGAAGGAGCCGCCTCCATCTCCGATGCAGGAGTCCACACCGACCTCCATGAGCGGGCCCAGGGGCCAGGACTCGGATGGCACTCAGGGCAGGGACGACGGCAGCGTGAGCGGCGGCTCCAGTGGCGGCTCCAAAAAGCAGAGGTCCCGCACTCGGATCTCTCTGGAGGCGCTGGGCATCCTGCAGAGCTTCATCGGCGACGTGGGCCTCTACCCGGACCAGGAGGCCATCCACACCCTGTCGGCCCAGCTGGACCTGCCCAAGCACACCCTGGTTAAGTTCTTCCAGAACCAACGCTACCACGTCAAGCACCATAACAGCGCCTCCCAGGCGAGCGACGGCGTAGAGGGCGAGGCTGGGGAGGATGGCGAGGGCGAGGGCGAGGGCGGGGGCGAGTACCGTGGCGAGGAGCCGCTGTCTGGTTCCGAGAGCTCTGAGATGGCGGAGTCCAGCGAGGACGGACGGGCCGCTTCCGAGGAGGTGTACCAAACAGACAGAGAAAGAGGACAAAGAGGAGAAGGGGGGGGACTGGAGGAGGAGGAGGACCTGGACAATAGAAAAACCTCTGTCCCCCAGCCCGCCTCCCTACCCCCGTATGCTTCCCCAAAGAGTCCCCCTGTCTCTAGAGAGCACCAAAGATAACCACTTTGGACCCCTGCAGGAGGGAGCGACGAACTAGTCCAGGACACGGGGAGGGGGGTGAATGGACAGACTGAACAGGGGAGAAAGGATGGATGGACGAAGACGGAACGTGCTGAGTCTTGTACTGAAGACTATGAGGACGGCTCGTGCAGGCTGCAATGCGAAGCTTCGGGTGGAGCAGCAGATCCCAACCGCACAACCGTGGTTGGGGTTAAGGTCAGGAACATAGAGATGGATAGAGGACACTTCCCTGTCTGTTTCCCATGATGGATTCTGTAAACGCACGGGAAGCACCAATGAGGGCTTCCACCGTTTTAATTCAGACAGTTGGTGGGGACTTGGAATTTAATCGGCTGATCACTTCTAATGACCACGTTTGATGTGATGACAACTAGGGCATTAGGAGGGATCAGCCCAAAGAGTTGAAAGTCCCCCCTAGTTGACTTGATTGAAATGGACATGTCCAAGCAAAACCATGTTTTTCTGAGATATGTCCCCTATCCATCTCTACTGAGACAGGTAGGGATACTGAAAAGACAACAGAGTACCTCAGAATGAAAGAAAAAGATGCACTCTGGGTAATGAAGTGGTAGACACTGACAGGCTGCTGTTAGAACATGCTCAATGTAGTCCAGAAAGCACCCAAAAAACATCAACAAATTAAAAGGGCTTTAAATTAAATTGGCACGCCTAAGGAAAGGTAGAAAAAGAACACCTGCGGATGTAGGCTATTGTATTTGTGTCCAGTTTATTTTTGGTAATGGTTATCCTTGCGGTTCGCCATAATCATTGGGAAGACCATTTGCATTGTCTGCTTGTTGTTTAGTCAGACGCTCTCTCCCTCAACATCGCCAAATCTGTCCCATTACATCATTCTACCAGCACTTCAAATCAAAATGATATTTATTGTTCCTGTACTAATCAATGTGTATTGTCAATATTCATGTTGTTGTCATAATTATGGCTGTTATTCTTATTTTCTATTTGATATCAGTGAACAAGTGTTGCTTTCTCTGAGAGAAGTTGAAGTTGTTACTGAACTTAAGTTTGGTCTGAAATGACACCTCGTTCTACTGTCGTGGACTACTTTTGACTAGATCCAAATGGACACTAGTTGAAAGTAGTGCAAATTGAAGGGAATGATGTGCCATTCAGAACAAAGCTTGAGTGAACATCTCTAAGGAGCGATGATCTACTAACTGCTTTCGAAACAGACGGTGTGACAGAAATCAAACCGCTAAATGTATTCCTGAAAACAATTGTTGCCAGTTGAAGCCTATTGCTGAATCCCGTTTCTTAAACTGGCAAAAAAATCTACATCTCTTCGGTTAATGAGTGAATGAGAAGTCTAGTCATGGTACTGACACCCTCTTTGAGGTAAGGAATGATAAACTCAAATGACAATCTTACATCTTAGATGGCAATCAGTTGCAAACTTAATATAATAAACACACTATTGACTTACCCGTGTTAGGAATTGAAGTTTACCTCGTTACCAATTATTTGAGTAATATCCACTTTGAATAAATACAAGCTGGCAAAGCTATCTCAGCTGTGCTAAGGTGACACAATCAATTTAACCTTTGTCTTTCCAGTCTAGTCTCTGTGAGACTGAATATCTATTCTTCACGAATCAGCTGGCTAGCTAAAATAAGAGGAAAGAG